>JABMBR010004926.1:0-19803 GCA_018881525.1 Meteorus sp. PSUC_FEM 10030008
ATTTATTTATATTGTCAATAAAATAGCTAAGCATTTGCCTCCGATGGCATTTTAATATTATATTTACAATTTGCATTTACATTTGATTATAACCCCTCCCCCCTTTGCCATATTATTTTCTTCACTCACCTTCCATATATTTATCTCGTCAAATTATTCATCGAGTGTGTTTCTCTCTTTCATTCACAATCTGTACAAACCTGGTAACATTGACAAAGATAATGAGATTTGAATGCAACCATTGGAATTATTAATTGACAAAAGTTTCTCTCATGACCAAGATAATAGTTAAAATTTTGTGTTCTAATATTTCTTCTTTTTCCGTCATTGTTTTTACACTTGGAGGAGCGATCAATCAATAATTGTTCTCCCCGTTGTTCTATACAGTATATGGCATTATAATGAGAATCAAAAAAGTAATATTAATCACATCGACATGAATAAATAATGGGAAAGAAATGTCTTCTCTTAATTTTATATATCCATTAATTTGTTCGGAATTTCATATATGTATATATGTCATTTATGCATTCACGTAAATAATTCCGCATCAAGATTTTGCTTGGATAATTCCAATTTATATTCATTTCATCTTCAACCATATGAGTTAGTTCTATTTTTTTCGGTTTTTCCATCAATAAAATTCTTTCACCTAAATCATTATTGTCAATTAAATTTTCATCCCTGTTTTACTTTCATTAACATCCACATTTCACCTGTACATTCATCCTATAAAAAAAAAAACATAATTACATTCCACTTCGTCTTCTTCATTTTATAATTTGTCCCTGCGCGCGTGAATATATGTGTTTCAATTGAATCAATAATTAAAAAAGTCAGCGCTATGTGCAAGTGTTTGTCCGCATGACATGAGCATTCAAAGATGCTCGTAACATTATTTGTGATGTTATAATTTTTGTATCTTTTTTGCAAAATGAAAAGGAAAATATTTTAGCCAGATGATATAAATTCCTTGAATTATGCAAGTGCCGAAGCTGGTAATGAACTATGCTTTGGTTTTGTTTTATTCAAAAATACTTTGATGCATCCATTGAAATCAGCACTAACCAATACGTGACCACCACAACCTTTAGTTCTCTGTTCAACAACTGGATCGACAGGATTATTAACAGAAATACCAGCACCACCACCCTCAGTAATACTAATACCACCATCATTTTTCCCACCGCTACCGCTATTATCATCGCGATTACCATTCAACTGTTGTTCACGCGCGTCAACTTGTCGTATAATACTATCAGGATTTGGTGCAAATACTGCACAAGTAACAACAGCATTATGTGCTTTAATACCCTCCCAAAAATCATTACGATCTCGCCTAACACTTGAAAATTTGGAATAATCATGATGTGTTTTCCATATATAAATACATTGATTCTCTGATCCTGCAACAATATATTGCCCATCTGGACTGAAACTCGCTTTTATTTGACTACTAACATTGACATAACCTTTATATTTACATGATAAATTCAAATCACGAAGATCGTATAAACGTATGCGTGAGTCATTAGACGTAACCAGAATTTTATCTTCACCTGGCATCGGTTCAATACCCGAAATTTTACGTCCTCGTGAGTTTTTTCCTCGTGTTGACCGCACATCTATTTGTGTATGATATTTCAATTGATCAGTGTTATAAAAAATACAGCGACCGTCGTACGAGCCTACCACAGCAAATTTACCGTTTTGGCAAAAATTCGCAGCAGTGATTAATTTTGTTTGACCATCAACTTCATTCCAAACGGCTACTTTTTTATCAGGAATATTCCATAACCGTAATTTACCATCCAGAGAACCCGACAAAAAATAACGGTCATCGCGTGGATGGAAAACAATTGCTGTTACGAAATCGATATGTTGGAAACAACAGAGACATTCTTTGCGTGATATATGCCACAATCTAACAGTTTTATCCATTGATGATGATAAAATGAAATAGTTCTTCGACCATGATACGTCTAATAAATCTGATGTGTGTCCCGTATATGTGCAAAAAGGTTTTGGCATGAACGGACATTTAGTCCCATCAATTTCATTCATAACCGCGGCAATAATGTTTGGATCCTCCATGGATTGCTGTGACACTAAAGATTCTTGTGATGGAGTAGGTGAAACTTTTTCAGCATTATATTTCGTGCGCATATCCTGAAAGTATGTGAATGCGTCACGTAATACCCAAATTCTTAACACGCGATCTTGACCAGCAGTCGCCAATAATCTACCGCATGCAGAAAACTTCATACACCAAACAGGTCCAACATGTTCACCCCCTAAATCTTGCACATGTTGAAGACATGAAAATTCATAAGGGCCCTTATGACTATTGGATGCCTTCAACTTAATATACTGCTGTTCGCCCAACGAATAGACATCATCAACAATGTCCATTACGTCTTCTTTATGACGTGCGTGTGATACTTCTTGTGCAATTGATTTTGCTTTCGACATTGTTTTCTTCACCGTGCTGCCAAGGAAACGTTTGAGTTTCTGTGTTTTTTTACGAACCCGACCTACTGCTACGTCCTCATCTGGTGGAATCGATGACATTTTACTGTCAACACTTTCCTCGTCGCTTTCCTTTTCCTTGTCCATGCACGAATTGTTCACATACTCGGATGTTAAACGCATTATGTGAAGTGACAGTGGATTCATACATTGAGGCAATTTGTCCTCAGCGATACTCAACGGGACACGCTCGCCTGTGTCCAGATTCAGAACGGTGACCTGCTCCAAAATTTCCTGAAACAGATGTTCTCTCTTTAAATCATTTTATTTTTCAATTCACGGCATGGATGAAATGCTTGACACGACAATGACTCTCAAATTTGCAGTACCGATGATGTAACAATGTTTTACCATGTCAGTGAGGCGTTTGCCAGAATCAGTGCGTGTGCGTACAAACATGTTCAATTGTTGTACCATATCCTGGTCGCCAGCTGATTTGCGCCGTTCACGTGTTCCATGTGGACTTATTGCATGAGACAATTTGTGCTGTCCGAGTGAGTAACGGCCGATACTATTACTCGATATTGAACCCATTGGGCTCGAGCTCGATTGATTACTTGAACGCAAACTGATCAAATCTGATTTTATTCTCTCTAATCGCGCCAGTTCCTCTGCTGACGGACCCTCGGCTTTCGCTTTATCTTCATCCTGTGATTGTTCACCGAAAAAAAAAAAAAAGAAAAAATATTGATTATCAATTGATTTAGTTCCAACTATTCCCCAACCAGGGTTGTCTACCGTATGAAAACAAATAATCTAATGCTCTCAGATGTCAAGGCACTACACAAGCTGCCCAACATAACGTCGTTTACTTTTCAACATTAATTATCCATTCTATGAAATAGCAAAGCAATCAAGTTACTGGGAATATTGCTGCTGTTTTATTCTGTTACTTTTTTTGCTTTTGTTTGGATGACTTCAAATTTGCAGTTTAGAGAGCACTGACCCGATATCGATGGGTATAAAATCCCCTCAAAGACGACAACGAGTCGAGGCGAACTGGAATTTTTTTATCATCCTGTCTCAGATAAAGGACGATATTACTTTTGTGACTTGCCTGAGGCTTAACGACGTATTGGCCTTTAGTTGCCGATCTAATATCCAATGAATGTTCAAATTCACGTGTTATTGATTCAATTGTGCTAGCAGGACTTGGCAGTGTTGACGCAGGTACCGTGATCTCTGCTGAAGTTGGCTGAAATTACAAGCAAAGAGAGGAATATTGGTCAACGAATTCCATCGAGGAACAATTCATTACAACCATTATACAGAAAAAAAATTAATTACAGCGAGATCAGTTGGTGTTTGCGGTTTCGACTTTTTTTTCCTTCTCGGGGGTGCTATTGGTACATTTTCCTGACCATCAATTATTTTGCCATTATTTTTCGTACTGGCAATAACGTCAGGCTCTTGAAACACAACAAGTGCATTAATATCACATTTAACGGGCCCTCCCGATGGATAATCACCATTAATTCCATTACCATCTTGTACAATATCGCCTGACAATGTTAATACACTCGACGATTGTGATATTTTATCAGAGTTCGTATTATCATCATCATTGCCACGATTTGGTAGAGATTGAATTGAAGACATTTGTGAGTCAACACGCGTCAATGGCATCATTTGACTATTAGATATGATTCCCGGTGCTAATATTGCTGATGAAGCATCGAGATTACCACTCAATATCCTACCCACTCGACCCAATGACGTCATGCTCTGTAAACTCAATGTATCATGCTCAATAATGCGAAAAGGATGCGATGTCTTTGATGGCATTGGATATATCCCCTCAATCGATGATGTCTGACTGTCTGGTGGAGAATTATTGACGGCAATATCATCGTTGTCCTCAGTTTGCATACGTTGACGTAACTCACGAAAACGTTTACGGCCAATTATTTTATCATTATTTGTTGTTGTGGTCGTAGTTGATAATGGTGCAGTCGCCGTTGATGGTGATACTTTCGTATCGTCATCACCAAAGCGTGTTTCATTTTCATTTATTGGTTTTGGATCAAGTGGTTTCACGAATAAATGATCGTCAGGTAAATTGCATGATATTGATGATTGTTCTTCATTAGTATCAATTGAAATCGACTCTCTGGCTTTACTTTTCCTGCAAAAAGATTTTGTGTGGTTTTCATTCAGCTTGCTATCACATTGAAAATATTATTGTATATCGATTGAGGTTATGTTAATTATTGACCATTTGAAAAGTGATGATTCATATCTGTCATATTTATTTTGAGATTATTTATTTCAACTATGATTGATATGCACCTATATTTGTAATTATATGCATGTTTGTGATTCTTAGTTGGTGATATGTTGTGTTACCTTGAACTACGATGGAAACTGTCATCTTCAGCGTCAAAAAATTCCTCGGAATCACTGCTACCGGACATATTTTTTTGTCCTGAATTATTATTCGATAAACATTGAATTCTCCTCACCATTGGTAATCACACCATTGCCAATAATTCATTTTTCATCACACATCCTGAATATTATTTCAATTTATCTACACCTCGATCTGCCCCTTTCCCTCTCCCTATTTATCTTCCTTTTCTGCCAACAGTAGTACGGGATACGTTTTGTCTCGTCGCCATTCTACAATTCAGTCATGAAAAGATTGAGCTTCAGTCAGATAGAATACATAATGGTGAATTTTGGTGAATATAATCGTCGAATTAATTCATGGGGATGGAAACAAACGCGACACTAGCGCTAAATGTCGATAAAGAAGTTTGTGATTCAGTCGGTAACAATGTTGATCCAAAATCAATTAGGATTTTCTTAATAGATGAGCGCCCCAAAATCAAACTCCTCTACACGAATAAAGGTATTAAACAAAGTCCAATCAATTTTAATCACCATTTGTTCCTCACTATTCAAATTTTCAATCAACGATGTCTTTTCAAGTTAGATTATGAGATGAGCAAATGAATTATGACACCGCGCCATATGCCTTTCACGTCAGTCGGTAATGCAGCTAACAATAGAGTGTATACTCGTGTAACAAATGTGTATATATGTATGTATCATACATTGTTTATTGATTTGTTTTTTTAATGTTGCGGGAGGTCAGGCCACATGAAATGGCCGCTGGATGGCGCAAAATACGAACATCCCCCCGCAAATTCATTAGTATTGCCCGGATACTTAGAGGGTGGAGTCGTCCATTTCGACAGGAAAAAAGTTGTATTTAACGCGCTTTTAACCCTGGCACTAAAATTATCATTCATCTAGATACACGATCGTGTCGCACGTAGGAAAAATAAACAACGGAATTTCTTCTTCATATCTAAATTTGAACTGTAACATGACACCAATCAACAAATATCATTTGTTTTAAATCCTTTCACAATTTTCAAGTGTTATTTGCACTGCATTTGGTGTCAGCTAATTGTGAAAACAATGAAAAAATAGAAAATACATATAAATATCGTAATCATTTAATAATTGAATAATCATAATTAAAAATAGTATCTAAACATATTCATATGGAAATGTAGATGTGCGATGTATTATTTCGACGATGCGTCTTTGATGAATATCTGCCCACTTCCGGGCTCAACGTGATGGTGCAAGCTCAATTGTGAGTTAATTTCCATATCTCTATTATTATAATAAATATTACTATTAATATTGGCAATGTCATTCATTAAATATGTCACTTTCCATTTGTTCATACATCGATAACAATCGGAAAGTTTGTTCAGAATTAAATTGAATAATTGAATGTCGAAGAAATTAAAACGAAAAGTATTAAAAACGTCAATAAAAATAAATTATTGAAAATTAATAATAGCAAAGTTCATGTACCTGTTATGTATTTCCATTCTCTTTGTTATTCTCCCTTTTATCTTTTCAATAAAAATAAAATACGATTCATTGTGCGGCAATGCGTGTGGTTTCAATACGTTTATAAACAGAAAACGATTTGTATCACTATTATAATGAATACACAGTGGAGAATTATAATCGATTCCTACCCGATGTGAATGCATATATATTTTGATGAGACGCGTTTTCGTACTCATGAAGTTGGGGAGAAACATTGAAGTACGATGACGCGACGTCTGTGTTCATTGCAATTAAATCGAGAAACAATTCGGCTGTGAATAATCTCACATCCATTTTGTTCCCATCAAATTATTCTATGATGATGATGTCAAGGACGGAACTTTCATCAATATCTCTCTCCTGTACAACAAAATTTTATTGATAATTATTCATTACTTATTATTATTGTTGAGGTGTACTTGAATTAATTTTTCTACCTTTTCTTTTTCACTGTTGATTATTACTTCATGACTATTATAGTTGCGTGACCATGAAACAGGTTTCTCGTTTTCTTTCACTCACGTTCCTCACTACTCAATGTAATTATCATTTCAATATTTCTATTTTTTTCTATTTCTATTACAATTTTTTTCCACCTGTTTCGTTTGGTTTCCTCTCTTATTTCGTGTTATTTCTCCTGTGTGCGTGTACGTATATGAAGTGTATGTAACGGATCGTTGGCCGCACACAAGTAATAATACTCGAAGCAGCTTGAGAGAAATAAATTTATAAGTACATGGGGAGTAAAACAAAGATATGTGCGTGAACGCGGGAACCACACGCACAGATAATCAGAAGCCTCACTACGTTTCATCGTTACCTCCAGACTTGTATGTATTGTAGGAAGAACGTGTTTTGTAAGTGTGTGTATGCGTGTATGTTTGTGTAAATCCGCACGAAGGAAATATCTTTCCCATGGACATCTACACATCTCTTTCACGCTCACACCGTTCACTAACTCACTTGTTTATAACTATTTCTCTTTTATTTCATGGCAATATTATAACTTTTTATACAGATGTGAATATTTGAAAAATAACCTCATGCATCCTGTTTTCCGATTACCGGTTGCTATGAATGTGAATAAATTTCCGCATTACTGCAACAATTTTTTGTCATCGATGAAATTATGCAGTCAATAGTTTCTTTGGAATCAAAGTTAATTACACAACAATTAGCTAATCATTTATGCATATCGTGGGATATCACCAGTTTTTTCATTGTTATTCATGCTAATCGATTGATTTCCTCTTGTTTGAGTACCCACATGATACCCTGAGGAAGAAAATGAAGAGGCACAAATAGTTGGAAAGGAAAAAATAATGCACTTTGCCTTCATAAAATTCTTCTGCACTACTTGAGATTGATATTCTGGCACAGCTCGAATTTCTCACCCACTTACCTCCCTCACGTCAACTTGACGAGATTACAGTTGCCATAATGCTCCTTCACTGCCTTCATTCCTCTCTCTAACTTCAAACCATCTATCTCTATACAATCCAGCCATTCTTGCGCATTTGGACCGTCTCCAAATGCGATAACTCGCGTCGGCTGAATTTCAATGCGGCTGTACGTGAATTGGCCATCGAGAGGGTCGCAAACAGAGTGACAGAATATTTATACACATACATACTTACAATAAATATATACATAGATGTGTGCTATAAATATATACATAGATCGCGTGTCTCAACGACAGACAACAATATGTTGGAGGAAAAAAAATTTAGGAAATAGGGTGAGAAAGGGTGGGGAAAAAAAATGCAAAGTATCATCAAGAGATTATGAGAAGAGTTCATCATCGTGTGTCTATTAAAGTAGGCCGTGGACGAGGCCACGGCACACGTTCCGCTTTTTCAATTTTCTTTTATCTTTCTTTCTCATTTCGTTACTTTTACCTTAAACTAAAAAAAGAATAACTCATCACTTAGTAAATGGCCCATGCATATATGCGAATATGTTTATTTATAGATGTAAGACATGATAGTTCATTATGGACCGATCGAAAATTCCACTTCAAACACATGTCTATATACATAATACAAAGGCTGAAGTGCAATTAACAACGACCTCTAAATTACATCTGTGTTATTCAATGGGTTATTAATAATTTCTATTCAAATTAAATTGACTCAGGAAAAATGACAACTTTTCTGCTATAAATTTATCGATACATCTGATTAATTAGCTGATTGCATATCTGATTGGATTCGTTTATAATTTCATTATGTTTCATGATGTGAACACTTTCCGTAATATTACTCGATGATATTACGGACTGATTTCATCACGTAAACATTTTCAATTGTTCGTTGTTTAATTGAGATGAGTGTTAATATCCCATTGTATGAAGATTTTGTATTTTTCATGAGACTACAATTTGTCTCTTTACGTCTCTGACACGCTCATCCACATTGAAATGCGCGCGGCCACGTGATTATTATACATTTTCCCCTACCACAAATATATTCTCACTCACACAGTTATGTATTCGTATACATTTGGTCTTACATGCTCGCCACGCTTCGAAATTCAGTAGAACACATCATAGTACGATGTGATGTCAACGCGTTGCGCATCAGATTATTATTACGCGTGAATGTGATTGTGATGTATACGCAAGGACATTTTTATTAATGAAATTATTCAAAATTGAGTTTTGTTATTGAGTAATTCGAGGTGAATTTTATTTTGCCATATTATTTAATGCTCAAACTCTTTCGGCTGATTATCCGTGTTTATGATGTTAATGATCAATTTTATCTGGTGTTTAATATTTCAAATGAGCGATAGAAAAATTGTTCAAAAATGTTGTGTGACATAGAAAATAGTGTGGGCAAACTGCAAGTTTTTCATATTATTTGTTTGTCCTGAATGTGCAAGATCATTTGTCATTGTAATAAAATTGAATTAGATGTTACGAGTGCATTTTAGTGTGGGGGAGAAAGATTAGTGGAACGTGAAAATATTGAATTGAAATTCCACGAGGGAATAAGGAGGAATTATTTATCCGGCAGTGAATTTATGAGAAAAATAATGATAAATGAATGATAAAAAAAATGATGATTGTATGCCAGATGTACCAAAATGGATTGCGAGGGATATCAATTTGTTGGTGAGCGTGAACAGCCACATAAATACGGAAATATTATTTTTTTTATTTATCACTTACCCATTTGAAAGGTTCCCGTTTCCTCGATGGGAAAACCTTGGGAAAATGCGTCATGAAAGTAAATAATAATAACGGACTATTTATCTAGAGATAAAATAATTGCATTATTCATTCATGATACAACAAATTGACTATTAATAATTTTTATCTTTGACACGAAGGAATAAATAATAATTATTCACCTCAGGTTTCTCTTCTTTTTCTATTATTTATGTACATTTATGCAGTCATTAGTGATAATCCTTCTGCCGATGTTGATGATAATTAAGGAGGTTCAATGCTCCTTCGTAATTTATTTACATATGCCAGACTATTCTGCATAAAAGCATCTAAAGATAAATTCACATCGGATAGACACAAAAAATATATTGAAATCAAACCGCAGACCGCCTTGTCGTCTCATCCGGAATATGTCACAGCGTAGGATAGAAAAATCTTATCGTTTCCCTCTTATACGAGTTTGTCCACCCTATTTCATTCTTCTTTCACTGAGCGTCTCCTCCCCATTTTTTTTATAAGCACGTCGAAGAATTAATAGTTATCAATTATTCAGGAATGCTGTAATATATTAATCATATATTCAGCATATTGATGATTATTTCAATTCGATTGATTACATTGAACATTTGGGAGTTAACACTTGGAACAGAAATTCGGTGGTTGCAGTGATGTTCTTGAGAAATATAAAAATTTCAAGAGGGTTGGCAGCTTAATGCCATGACAATTTGTAGAAAGTTCAAATATATCGACGTCCCCACCACAGGGTCCATCACTTCGTCCCTGTCAATCATGAATTATGACATTGAATACATTTACCGCATTTCCCAAGAAGTTTAGACTCTATAAATAAATTTTCAGAATAGTTCACAGAAAATATTTCTCTTTGATGTATTCTGTCAAGCTATTCATTCGTTCTTCGTTATTTTCTTCCTTCATTGTTTCATGTGTTTAAAAAATAGCAACGATAACTATAAGCCCGCATTGAGTGTGTGTGTGCGCGTGTGTCGAAACGTTAGGCCGATGACTTCTTCGAATCATTTCATGTCCAACACGAAAATTCCAAGCGCATCAAAAATAATCTTTTAAAATCCGTCCAATTCCCATTGGCGCATTTCCAACAATTTCTCGTACTAAACACTTAATATATAAATATAAACTTGTGTCATTATTCATCTGACATTGTTCATCTATATATTGAAAAAGCAAAAGCTCAGTTTGCTATTTGATAAAGAATTATTTTTCTTTCGCTGTTATTTTATGATTATTATTGACCGTGTGTGGTGGTTATCGCTTTTTTTCTCTTCAATTCCAGACACACCGACCAGGGATGTCAGTATGAGAGGTAAATATTCGATTAATTATCAGTATCGTCGGATTATCGAATGTCATTCGCTATATACACAGATATAATATATTATGTAAAAAACATATTCATTTATTTATTTATCACCAGATCGCATCGATTTCGTTTTTTTTTTTCCTGCCGACCTCTTTGTGATGAGTAATTTTCTTGCTATTATTTCAACTACCATAATTCACACTCTTTTGTAACAGTCGTCCTTGCGTTGCAATTTTTTTCTTCATTTCGAATTTGTCATTGTCCCTCTTCGTGTTATCATATAATTGCTGTCGTCGTCATTGTTATACAGCTGGACAAATTTCAACATATGAACTGTTGGACATGCTTAGAGATTATCATCAACTGAAAAATCGATGTTACTCATACTCATAATGAACATTTCCACTCGATCGATCGCAATATTCATGAATTTTCTTCACTCGTTCTGTTTCATCTATGATTTTGTTTGTTTCCTCTTTATTTGTTGAATTTTTTTTTGTGAAAATTAATATAGGAAAACTGAATGCGTCCGATGTGGAACGTGGACTTGTTAAGCCTTACTCCGTTTCGTCAGTGTATACAAGAAAAAAAGCTGGCATTATACGAGGTAAAACTTGCAATTTATTTCATTTTTACTCTTCTCATGTTTTTTTTTTCATATTTATGATTTTTTTATTTAGCCTTTTTCATTTGGGTCCCTTGACAAAACGTAATACACAACACACACAATTTTATAGCGTACAATACTGATAGTTTTATTGATTTTCAAAAGGCAATTGATAGAAAAAAATTTATATAGGATCGAAAGAGTTGAATAATTGCCAACTTTGTTGCGATTTTCCCGAATAAATTTGATTCATGGTGGTATTAAAGGTGTCACAGTAGTTGGAGGAACGAGATCAGGACGTGGAACAATATTACGAACTCTCGTATTTGTCTTCGTTGCGACATTTTTATGGTTACAATTGCACGTAATAAGTTTAACTGGTCGCAATTTGCCGAGTCAATCATCGGCAAATGAGAGTCTCTATGCATTGGTGCCTAAACAATATCACAGGTGAGGAAATGTCATTGAAATGAATTCCATGTGTAAATTCGACATTGAAATAATTTATTTATCCATTTTCAGGTTTTTAAAAGACCGAAGAAATTCTACAGGCCAAGGGCCTAATGGTACACATGGGTCATTTGATGATTTAGATTTAATTGAAATACAACGCTACATTGAGCGCTCAAATGCTGAACAAAAAATATTGAATGATGATGCATTTGCGCCATTGTCACCAGAATCTCCAATTATTATCATTCAAGTCCATTCAAGACTAACGTACTTGAGACATTTAATAGTGTCATTAGCACAAGCGAGAGATATTGAACGTGTTTTATTAGTATTCAGTCATGATGTCTGGTCACCAGACATCAATTATCTCATACAAAGCGTCAACTTTTGTCGCGTTATGCAAATTTTTTATCCATACAGTATACAAACACATCCGCACACATTTCCCGGTGAGGATCCAAATGATTGTCCTAGGAATATTGACAAACAACAGTTGAGCAATTTCTTAATCATTTCAAAAATAATTAACTTCACTTTTTCATTCAAGTCATTGAGTGATTTTTTTTCTCATCATTTGTTATTTTATTCACAGGGCAATGACATTGAAATGTATAAATGCACATCATCCTGATCTTTATGGTCATTATCGTGAAGCGAAATTTACCCAGACAAAACATCATTGGTGGTGGAAAGCGAATCGTGTCTTCGATCAATTGACGATTACACGCAATCATACTGGTATGGTATTATTTCTCGAAGAGGATCATTATGTTGCTGAAGATTTTCTTCATGTATTACAATTAATGGAACGCACGAGTAAGCACAGCTGCGAAAGATGCAACGTCCTCTCATTGGGAACTTATTTAAAGACTTACAATTATTATGCAGATAATCGTAAGGTAATTATTCAATCTCAAACCCTCAATCCGTCATTTCACTCAGTCGGTTATTTTTCCTTCCATACACTTACCACACGATTCATTGTTCATCTCACTATGAATTAGTATATCATTAACACAAATTTAGATAACACTTAGAACAAATATTGGGTATAAATGAATTTTGCACGCCTTGCGAAATCTTGGCGCATTGAATTTATATTTCCTTTCAAACACCAATATATACAATTACATATTTGGATATATACACAGTCATGTGGCTCATTCGCAATATGCAAGAATTAATGATGAGGAAATAATGAGTGGTAATGGAATTTATTGAGCTTGCACAAAAACTATGATGATCCGTGTCAAATCATTGCAACACCCTATATGTAATCACTTATCAACACACTCACGCCGAATATCACAGATTTGAAATGGGTAATCTACCGAATCGCTGTTCGATATAAATTCTTATCGATTCCGTGGAAAAAAAGCGATAAATAATAGGAATAATAGAATAAAAAATGACGAAATAACAATACCTGCACATGATAAATGTGTCTATAATGCCCCCCTGGCTGCAGTACATCAGCGTCAACAACGTTCTACAGAAGGAACTACTGCGTGGCCTAGACCGACATGACAGCCTAATAGCCCATCAACAACAATCTCAGCAGCAACAACAGCAACAATCATCTCAGCAAACGAGTGCAGCTACATTCCACAGCACTAAGACGATTAAAGACACGTCAACATGGTCATTCCAACTCTTGCCAACACTCTACAGTCATTATCAGAAGGTCTCACCATCGAAGTCCATCAATCAATATTCCAAAAAAATATATTGGCCACCTGATAAAATAATTCCTCTTTTTTATCGTATTATATAATGAATTTTCAACCCAGCAGATATTTTTTTTATAGCAGAGATGATTCTAAAAAGAGAAATTTATTCCTGTAGATATTTTTAACATCCTACGTATTATTTTTAATATCGCTTGTATACATGTAAATGTAGTTTCTCAGACGATGAACGTTCATTGTTGTGGCATGCAAACATTTTTTTCATATTACATGGAAAAAAAAACGCATGGTTCTATTTTCATGTTCCACCATTAGTTCTTGACAATAGGACTTTAAAATGTCTACTTACTTAGAAATTATATGCCTATGATTTGATGTTCGTGTGTGTGTGTGTGTGTTCCTGCTCCAACCCACATATAATTTTCCGTATGGATATTCATACATATATGTAGTGGATATTAACTGTAAATATTTGACAACTTAGTCAAGACTTAATTTCATCTTTGTCCTCCTGCTTCCATTCTTCTTCGTTTATCCTAAGATTTCGCAGTGTTGTAATGTCGGATTTAGTGGGCGAATTGGTTTATTTAATTCAATGTGTGGGATTTTGTACTGTGTATTATCCCCGTTTTCAATTAATTTTATAAAATGTGCTAATTTGACGCCGAATTTGTGAAGGGGCTTGCGAACGAATTTTGTAGTTGAATATTCCATATCCAATCATTTTTTTCAAGTAAATATTCCGACATTGAAGCAAGAAATAGTTGCTATGTTGATCTGTATTCCATCATTCAGTAGCTGAATCTTTACTTCGAGTTGTAATTTGATTGATCATTATTTTTCTAATACTCTTTCTCTATTCTTATGAAAATAGGCGGAGGTGATACCATGGATATCAAGTAAACACAATATGGGAATGGCTTTTAATCGAGTGACATGGAATAAATTGCGAAAATGCGCCGCGCAATTTTGTTCATATGATGATTACAATTGGGATTGGAGTCTTCAATATGTTGCGCAAACTTGTCTTCCACCAAGTATGGGTGCTGGTGCAGCACCACGAGTAGATTCAGGCCTAATTGCAATGGTAATGCGGGCACCCCGAGTGTTTCATATCGGTGAATGGTAAGTTTTATTTTTATTAATTACAGTGGAAAAAAATTGGAGTGAAATGAGTGAATGTTTATCCTTTTTCAGTGGAATTATTTGGCTTTTTTCTTTTGTATTACAGTGGTATTCATCACAAGAAAAATAATTGCGAATCAACGGCTGTGATTGCAAAAGTGCAAAATGTATTGAAATCCGCGCGTGCTCATATGTTTCCACAACAATTGACATTGACAATTGGTGGTGTTGTTAAGAAATCTAAATTAAAAAGGGGAAATGGTGGTTGGGGTGATTTACGTGATCATGAATTGTGTCTGAATATGACGATAAATCCAATATTTGATGCGATGCTCTCTTAAAAATATGAAAATTTAGAATCGAACAAACATTATCATTTATCACGTGATTAATCAATTTATCAATTATCATTATGGTGCAATCTATGTATAAACTCATTTTTATTGATTCAATCAATGATTATGACGATATTACCGTGATTTTTATCGATACGTATCCATTAGATGCTTCGTAATTAAATTCAAAAGAATGAGAATACATAGGTCGGTAGAAACGAAAGAGGGAAAATTTATTATAAGAGGATGAGATGAATCGAAGGAATTGAAGGAATGAGCTCTGTTTTTCATAAAAAAAGTTCTTTTGTAAACTTCTCGGTCCGTCACTTCAATTCTAATAATGAAGAGATAAAACGCACATGCTCAACGAAACAAATAGAAAGAAAATAATTATAATACTAACATTAATGGATAGAATTTTTTTATTAGTATTCTGTCCATGAGAAAGATGAAAAGTGAGTGTGCCATGTTTATTTTGCGATACAATGCATTAAAACAAGTGTGCTCTAGTCATTTAATGCCGTATCGTAGTGAAAAGAAATTTGAAGAATGAATTAAATAACGAAGGTATTAATTTAATTACATAAATATATATAAACATAAAATAAATGCATATATTTATTTATATCAATTATCATTCGACGCGATAATATATCAGGGATTCATCTCTTATAAAAATGACATAATTTATTAATATATATCTCGAAATGATGATCAAATGACGAACATGCGTAAAAACAAGATCGGCATTGATAATTGAAGCCATTCGTCTATCGAAATTGTTCTGTTAATGTTGTAATATATGAGAACTGCATTTAATCTAAGCATTATACGCCCTCACACATCTATATATGTTTTGTTTAATGTATTCTAACTGAATTATTATTTATTCGAATAGAGGGTGAGATTGAGTTATTTGCACAAATATTTGCTATTGTATAGTATCAATTAGAAGTAACAAATAATGATATCGGCAAACCGTAATGGATTGAATCATTTATTCAGGAAAGATGTCACAATAATGATTATTGTCATTGAATTATGATAATAACGAAAAACAAGATATTTTTTTTGTTATGTGATAAAATAAATTTTAAACTTCAGTAAGGCTTCGCCATACCAAAGTGATCTCTAAAATAAGAATATTAATAATAAACGGTAATACCAATAATTAAAAATAGTTATAGGGTTAATGATCATACCAACAATATCAATGATAAAATGGAATAAAAGAATTGTTTTATATTGAAATCTGGAATGTTATTTAAACGTCCCCCAATTGTCTGTGTGTTGCTGGTACAGATTCATCGTATTCGGCGACAAAATAGTTACCAGCAATTGGACCTTCGAGATTATATTTTGCTGCGAATTTTTTGATCGAAAATCGGTTACGCCTTTTGTCATGTTTGCCGATACGGCGTTCATCGAACGTTATCGATCCTTGATTTTGTTTGTAGACCAGGAAAACATATCGATGTTTTCCAGTATTAAGTGGCGGAGCTGGTCCAACATATTCTGTCAATACTTCACCTTTCGGTACTTTATCCTCCGGAATATTCCCAACTAACCAATGTTGGAATTCGCGATTGTATCCACGTACTGGAATATCAGGATCTATGAATACAGAAAATTGAAATTTATGCTATTATTTGTTCAGGTCATGAGTTGGAGAAAGATTATATGGAGATAGCAATGTTGTTTGAAGGCCTTCAACATTATTCGAAATAATATTATTCAATGACATTTGATGCGAAATAAGAGAGTGGAGAAGGCAAATAGTGGGGACCGATAATTATAAAACTGGTTTTTCAACTCTCCATAGTGAAAGTTCGGTATATATTGATGTTAGAGATGACATGTTGCATTGTTTATTATGTTCAGTGAAACAATTTTCTCTCCAATATAATTTAAAAGGAACACTTTGGGTTATGTAAAATACAGTGATATGAAGAAACCTTGATTCATATTCATAAATAGATAAACATGGAATTACCTGTCAACACAAGAGTGTATAATAGTCCACCTGTATGATTGTAATGAACTTCGGGAATCGATAATGTCTCCCTGGGTGCAAATTCATTACCGAGTTCTACTTTTTTTTTCCCATATTTCACCTTGAACAACGAAAAGAATTCCCGTGTACTTAGTGAAATAGATGTCATCTCACTCCATTCTTTGTACAACTCACCTCGATGCATTCAGTTGGTGCTTTGTCCAAGATATCGGGGACAATTTTTGCTTTCTCAAAAATTGCCGCCACATCGGCAAAAGCAACGCCAATAACACCAAGAACAACTGAATAAGTAAAACTATGTCAATATTCATGTCATGTTCGGAATGATTGGTGGAAAAAAATTATCATTGTTCACGGATTTGACAATTCTGATGTACATACCTGCACAGACCAACTTCATCGTTATTATTCCTTCCAGCTCCACTCACTACGGAGTCTATAGGCGGTCTGACACCAATGAATCCGATGAGGGAAGGAGGTATGGAGGTATGGAGGTATGGAGGCGCTCCCGTTCATTCATATACACGTATATGGCTGTTGTGCAACATGGAACATCAACACTTCGAGTGTATCTCTTGAATTGTGTACACTCCACAGCTCCACATTGGAATTCAATCTAAGAAAGTTTCAATTATTCATCGAGCAAATCTGAATTGTCTACAGAGTAAAAACGAAATAATTTTAAAAAGGTTTTTGGGTATTCTATTCAATGAAGTTGTTGGATAGTTCAAGCAGCAAGTCTAATGGTCAGTTGAGTGAACAGAAAACAGTTTTGGACAAGTTTTTACTTGGTTTTATTCCAATCTTCAATGGAAAACTTTCGTATTACAATTAGTACTCAGTGCTCATGATGCGCGAGTAGTCGAGGGAAGCTGAGTATTGGAAGAAAAATAATATTATGGCTTTATTCATTTTAATAGAGAATTGTATTCTCGTTGTTTTTATCTCCAGGCTTCCTGTCGTCCTTCGTGGATTATTCGCCAAGTTGTTTGTAGAGTATTGGAACATAATCATCCCACGCAGCTTGATACATATTGCCAGCAATTGGTTCACCGAGATTGTACTTGGCTGCGAATTTTCTAATTGAAAATTTCCCACGTCCATCGCCACTTGTGTTCGGCAAACGTTTTTCATCAAATGTCAATTTTCCTGGTTGCTTATACAACAAAAAGACATATCGATGAAGCCCAGTATCTTTTGGTGGACCTGATCCGATATAATCAGACAGGACATCACCGCTCTCTATTCTATTGCCGGGAATATTCCCGACCAGCCAATGGTGCCATTCACGATATGTTGGAGTTTTTCGACTTGGTGCATCTGGATCTACATGAAACATATGTCCAGTTCAATCAATGTCTCTCAAATGAGTAGTGAACATATAAACAACACATTCCATCCACTTATTTCATTTTATGTGACGATTGTAATGTATAGTTGATAGATTACCAGTCATGCAGAGGGTATAGAAGGCATCAGCATCAGCATCCCAATGAATTTCTGGCTTATCTTTGACTTGAGTCGGTGTCAATTCCTTGCCAATCTCAACTTTGTTGTTGGCGTATGTTACATTCAATATTGATTGTGGAACTTTGTCAATCACATCAGGAATAACCTCGTGAGTTTGTAAAGCTTGTGCCATTGTTGCCAGGAAGCGCGTACCGAATTTAAAAAGACTTTGACCCTTCAACAATGCTGCTGTTGCTATAAGATATAAGTAAAATTATGGATTATGAATTCCCATGTAGGTTAAACATTTGGTCAGTTGAATGTCTGCCCATGTAGCAGTTTTATCGAATGAAAAATTAACGTTATCAAGAATTGTTAGATATTGAAGGTTATGTAATCATGCGAAATCATTTTTGTCAAGTAATGATTTATTATCAGCCTCTAATCGATTGAGAATGTACTAGATATACATTACTATTGTTAAGCTAACACGTGAAATGCCGGGTGATGATTATGATAATAGAAGTGAAGTAAAGTATTCAGTGCTTGATTAGTTCTCTTCGTATATTCAAACATTATCTATGATATTTATTACTTTGATAAATGACTGACATAACCTCGGCTGAATATTCCGTTACAGGACTGCAGAGTCTTCCAGAAGATTACTTGTGAGAGCAGATGATAACAGTTGCTTTTTCAATGAAATATAGTTCCAGAAAGATAAACGTGGGATGGCGCTAGAGGCTGGTCGCGAAAAAAATTCTCTCTGACAAGTTCTGATCTAGAATGTCCATCGCCGCCCATTTCTCAAATAACTCAACATTCATCAAATTTCTGGAGAATTGTTAATTTCAACGAGAAGACATGAAGCAGGAGGGATTCGGGATTCGAAACTTTCATAAAAACACTCACAATTTTATCTCCGTAGTTGAAATTATATTATTGATAATTACGATTAAACATAACATGAAAAAATATTTTTATACAATATAACATTTAAAACTTTGCACATTCATGTAATATAGATCGTTCTTCATCTTCTCTCACATCCCTTGCATCGTTTTCTCTTCGCATCTTCCACGCTTTCGTTTCATTGAACAATTTGGTTTTTTGTACACATGATGAAACATTCTATTTGATATTTTTTGTACATTCGTTTCAAGTTTTACATTTTCTTGCTTATTTCTTTCCATTCACATTTTCATCAAACTGATCAATCGTTTTATATATTATATAT
>JABMBR010004927.1:0-19795 GCA_018881525.1 Meteorus sp. PSUC_FEM 10030008
ATATAAATATATAAATATACAAACTCATATCCTATTTCACCGTTAAATTCGTTTATAAAACAAGAAGTAGAAAAGTACTAGACGAGAGAAAACTGTCTCTTATCTTTACAAAACAATCTCATGACTTCCATGTCTTTCACCTTTCCCATTCTCATTCTTTTCTCCTACATCTCCATCTTCGTATGTGTTCTCTTTATTTCTGTTTCACGAAGTAGCATGAAAAATATTTTCAAAACTGTCCCATCTCAATATCCATAAATTTATTTTTATCTTGAAGAAAAAGTAACGAGAGGAGAAAGAGAAGAGACAGGAGAAAAAAATGGGAACAACAGAAGAGAAACTGTAGAGATTGACTGTATAAAATATGGCTGACGAAGTATATTAATAAGATATCTTATTATCCGTCTAGATCAGATATCATAGAGTTAGTAAGAGTTATACCACATTGCTGATAGAAGTCGCTTTGCACACGTTGCTACAACCGAGAGTATTAAGACGTAATAGCGTATCTACCAAGCTACTCTGGCGACCAGTCCTTTCCCTTGGGGCGTTAGCCAGTCGCATCCCATTGCTTCTCGATCTTTTCACCCCTCACCCCTACATACTCTACTCACAATGTTCCCCAAACTCCCCTTCTCACTAAACTTGTATCAGTCCACAGCAATATTATATGTACACTCACCTCTTGGGAGTTTATCGTACTTAAGTATCTTATGCAAATTCACATAGATAATTTATAAAGTGTCACCCTTATACATCAAATAGTTCATGAGAAAAATTTCTTCTCCACTCATTTCTCAATCCATCACATCAATAAACTTCCCTTTCACTGAAATAAATTCTGCGAACGAAAACAATCTCATTTGTTATTTTATAATTTTCCATTTTACTGAGACTCTATGTTTTCGATTGACTTATGAATTAAATTATTTTTCATATTTATTTCTATGTAATGTTCAATCATGCTCTACTGTCAATTTGTCTACCTAATTATTTTTCATATGAAATGTTCTTCAACTCATGAAAGTTTTTATTTGTTTAACTAGTGAAAGAACAAATACAAAGAACATGAACATCGGATTGGTACGATGAAGGAAACGATCTTATTACTATAGTATGGTATTGTCGAGGTTGAACAGGTGTATAAGCCCTGCAATATAGATCCAACACCCATCTAAAGGATTACTGCAGGTCGTATATGCTGTAATAGCTATTCTACAATATCTCTACCGCGTGGAAATGATGGTGATATTGTGGAGATCAAAAGCGTCCTCGTAAACCCATTCGACGTCCACGTCCATTTGTAGAGAATAAATTAGTCGGATCTATCAATTTCTGTCGAATTTTACTGGGGGACATTTGCAGATTTCAATTCTAGATATTCTGCTTTTGATCTTTTACAGAGAATAGATAATCGAGAATGAAAATTATCACAAAGCGTGTCACATTATTATCCATCTTACAGGTGAAAGAATTGTTAAAACAGTTACAAATTAGTGATGTGAATGATTTTTGATTAACTGAAAGACTTTTCTTTGAATTGTTGAAACTAAAGTTTTCAATTGTTATGGAAACAGTTCAGATTAATTCAATGTTTTGTTCAGAAGTCCTGTTGTTCTTCTATCCAGAGAATTTTACATTGAAATATTTCAAACAATCGCAGAGTGTTTCATGATTTGTGATGAATTCACCATGTGCCCTCGTTGAATTGAATATTTCCCTCCACTGTGACAGGTCGTTGTCAAAACTGCAATTTTGTCTGTAAAATACTCCGATGCATACACCAGAGATGATACATAGAATTTCATGTTTGTTGAGGGTAATTGCGTATCATGTACATGAAACAGACAATTTTGATGGAAGTTACAACATGACAAAGATGATTGACGAATTCGTGAGATTTTGTTCGTGCTGAATACATGTCAGGCTTGATGAGAATTCTGTTCTGGTCAATTTTGTTAAATATTTATAAAAGGATTGTTTACTAATCCACTGGATATTGTTTGCACCGTAATTGGCTGGATGAGTCTGTATCCAGATGAAATTTAATGCATTCAATGTGGATTACAAATACTGTTAAGTAATTCTCGCTATATTTTAATGCTTTTACTGCTCCTTGTTGAAGTTTTGAAACTGGATATCGCATATTAATGCAACCCATGGTAGGAATAAAGAATGAAAAAATGCGAATATAAACAAACAGTTGATTCAAAGTACAAATCTTTAGATGGTTTACAGCTATTCACAAATAATGAAAAATTCAGTACTTGTAACTGAAGTGAGAAACAGAATTTTAACTGAGGAAAAAATATAATGCAGCACTTGGGAATAAATTGAGGTCATGAGAATGGTGTAAATGTGGTGTAGTCCGGAAATTACTGATTGATGTCTTCGTATTGAGTCATCATGCTCGATGTTGTTGTTCTACATTTTGAAGAATGAGATGAGAAAATGTCTCTGTTCGGAAGTTACATAGTTCATCATTCTTCTTTGTCAAGCCATACAAACTATAAATATATGAATCTTGAATGATCTTTTTCATGTACGAATATGTATTCTACACTGCAACAACGAACGAAATTCGAGTTCCGGTGTATCGAGAGTGAATTTCCCGTGGGATATTTTGCAATTTAGTGTGTTCTGATAAGAAGAGGAAGGATGGGAACTATATTTTCCGGTTATCTATCACCTGATGTATGTCTGTGTGAATATACTACACAAGTTTGCAAGTATCTATATACGCAGAGAGTTGTGTGAGATGAGACATCCATAAAAATGGTTTGAAAAACGACCAATACAACACAATTCAGTGTCACCTTTTCGATTTATATTTTTCGTGTTTTTCCAATCAGTCCCAACTGATCTTCATTGTCCTAATTCATCTCTGAAGTAAGCTGAACATATTAAAATATGAAGATGTGAAAAATATCTCTGATAAAGAAAACTATTCACTCTCAATTCCCATGTGGTGAATTTGAATATTAACCTGAATAACAATCTGAAATAAATTTCTATCGCTAAATATTTATATTCGAATGTTCAAATCCAGATTTTGATTATCAAGATGCGAATTCTCCACCGCCCATATCAATTTCGCAATCATATCATGTTACAGATGCTGATAACTGATTTGATGCATCTCTAGAAATTCGATCCAACTACTGTCAGACACATATGTGATTGAAACACTGCGGCTGTTACATATCAGTACTAATCACTGCAGCCATATTGCAAATGAATGTGACAGATATCTACCACATCAAGGTAACAACCGGGGTTACTGGTTCACTAATCAAGTCCCGCTGTTAAATGTGTTTTATTAATATCAAAAACCTTTTTCCTTCTGTTAATTCCAATTCAATAAAAACATCATCACAACCACGATATATCGGATTGAAGACATCACAGAATTTAATCACGAAACTTCCGAAATTACATCGTCAATGATATCCATTACTGTTCATATTTTTATGTCATACAATTTTGTTGCAGGCTTTTGAAATTGTCATTTCTATCGCCATTCACTCCACTTATGTTCGAACAGCACTCATCAAAAACGATTTCATCAAAATAAATAATTCAAACGATCAAACAATTTTCAAAAATTTCAGCCATTATTTTTTGTAAATATTTACGCTTCCCCAAATCCTCAAATAAAGTAGAAATATTTTACATAATCAATATCCACTCAATTATTGATTTGTAAAAAAAAAGCGGGTCACTGTGGACCCAATTGTTGGACAATAACAAAATTCCAGAAATGTCAACGCATCTTCTCCAAAAATAAACCATAACATGCACATAAATTTAATCATTGTCTGCAGTAATAATTCACTTTGACATCACAATCCCTTTCATTTCTCTACCCACACGTTCATAACCATACAAATACATATATACTTCGTATAATCACAAACGCGCGTGCACAATGAGAAATTCGGTGCCACGCGCACTTCCCAATTGTAACTGCGCCTTATTACGGAAAACGCCCGCACACCATAGACTTGTCCCATTGTCTCTGTCGATGAAAGCAAAGGCGAGAGAAAATGACACCAACAGAGAACATAGAGAGTAAATATGTTCATCACATATACACACATTCTCTCATATTAATATGTTCATATATTCTTCTTTATATACAAATATACTGAAATGAACTCTGTACGCAATGCAGTGTAGATATACAAAATAATTTACACACACACGCGATGTTAATTCGCACGCGTGTCGGCTCCATTTCTCATTTCGTCAGTTAGATCAGCCACAATAGCGATATGTGGCTTTGATAATATATTGTTTCGCCGCGTGTCAATGCTCTCTTCATTAGAGTTGCAATCCCCATGCAGTTCATATGTACTGTGCTACGTTCTGCATGCAAACACCAGTCACACACTCATTGTATTATCAGCAAATTGATATATATGAATATGTGAATTTGTATTGAGGGTGGCTGGAATACAAAACTTTCCTTTATTATCCCAAGTTGATATTTCAACGGTGAAATTGAATTTTGTGGGATTTTGGGGATGGAATGAGGAAAGACCGCCAAATGCCAAATGTATTATTTCAAAACATTGAGAAGGGTGAGCAATGTTTATAATTAGATTCTAATTAAATTATTTCACATTGATATAGCGATATGAAATTGAGAAGTGGAGGAGAGAGTTTTTGAGATCGGCGGTGAGAGCAGTGTAGAAATTGTGATTTGCAAAAGGCCATGATGAATTCCGCAGTGAATTTCTCTTTTTCTTTTTGGATACAAGAAGAAGAGTTTATTTAGTTCTCGTTTATCATCAATTTATTTATGACAATGTTATTCATATGATAATGACAGAAGAGAAGAAGGGGATGAATCGATTGAACTGTGTAAGAATGAGTGAGTTTAAAAGACGAACAACAATGTTATTTGTATTACTGTCCACCACACATCGTTATTTGATCTCACTGTCTCCAAGTTGAACTTGTCTGGTCCAGATCCACTTTTCACACAATTCTTTCACTACTCCACTTTCCCCAAGCTTTTTATATACTTCACACTATTTTATTTCTTCATTTCCATCACTGTAACACTTTGTGATGATCACACAGTGACACTGGAAAAATAATATGAAGAAACAAATCAAATAATGTGAAGAGAAAAATTAAAAATAATAAACTGACAATCAATTAATGATGTGGAATAAAATAAATGTCAGAGTGTCCGTTATAAATAGAAGAATCCATGAATGTGTATTGTGAGTGTAATGACTTGAATGTAGGTACAGTTCGTGGCAATTTAATGACAAGAAGATTCATATTCATTTGTGGTAGAAATACATTCAATTACACAGCTCTACACTCAAACAGTTGTACGAGTTGTCAACTGTACTTGCAAGGATTTAGCAATATATATTCACGTACCTTCCACATATGTATGTATAAGTGAAAATAGTAACGTGATGGTGGACAAAGAGAATATGATAGAGAGTATGAGCAGAGTTGAATGAAACTTGCATGGTCATTGTTTAAGTATAGAGTCCTGCAGCAACGTAATGCACTTAATGTTATCTATTCACTAGATGCCACCAACGGTCGCACTAGATTTCTGTTCATTTTAACTTTGTCCTTGGTGTTGTAGGTGTCTCAACGGACTGTTGCTTTGGTGTATCATCTCTTTGTGTTTGGTGTGCGCATAATAACGTTGCTACAATTAGATAGTTTTTGGGGTTTACAGTTGATATGCATAGCTCTTGGTTGTACGAAATTGCAAACGAATGTTTTGCTTTATTATTCTTGACATTTCATTTATATAAACCACAAAAGAGGACATGATGACAGATTGGTTTTTCACCTGTTGATGAACAAATATTTTGTAAAGTGAATTTGTCTCGTGGAATTTTTTCGAAGAGGATTTGTTAAAAATTCCAATGACATGAAAGCGAAATATGGGAGAGTTAGTAATAAAATGTGAGTACACACTGAAAGACACGAATTGAAGGAATGATCTTAATGATGATGATGAGGAAAGGAAAAATAGAGTATAATTACAATTCCTGAGTTTGATGATATAGAAAATAATTGGATAGTTTATATGTAAGTAAAAGATTTGAGTATATATGTGAAAAGTACTTTGGAGGTTAGATTGTATAATTCGTTGAGTTTACGACGCACTTTTGTCTCGTGCGACTATACAGGATTTTATATTTGGCGTGTGGTCTATTTCTGTGCAGGTATTTTTACGTGTGATAGTGTAAGTAAAAACGAATGAGCAGTAGGGCATAAGGATGGCACTATAAACCTGTGGTATATGTGCGAGGGGTTGGTTTATGGGTGGCATTGAGAGCGCAATAGAGAGCAAATGGTGAGGTGAGACGTGAAATGCACGAAGTAGCTAACGAGCCCTTTAGTCAGACCCCTCCATGCATATATATATATATGCGCGAATAAACCTTCCCCTATTCACCACACAGCTTTTCATCATTCCGCTTTCCTTTTGATTTGACATCGTCATACTAATTCCATGCACGGATGATTGCATGCTGTAAAAATGAGACGGTAAATGAGAGAAAATAATTTTTTTCTACAAAAACTAACGACGCGTTTCCACTTATTTACCATACGTGTATAGGAAAAAAAAAAAATTTTTTTTTCTTCCCCTACATTCATTATTCTTGATTATTCATTTCGTTTTATTATTCGTAGATATGTATGGTTAGTGCAGATGGAGTTGACGAGGCAGTGGTAAAAAAGATGGCGCAATACTGCGGTAGAAGTTGGAAAAAAAATAAATAAATAAAAAAAAAATTGCAAAATAGATTGTTGTGTGTATGGGAGCGATTGTATTTGTCAATTGTGCGAGAGGACAAAATACGGGGTGAATGTGAAAAGAGAGAAAGGAATGGAATAAAAAAAATGAGAAAAAAAAAGTGTATGCCGTTTAAATCGGTGGGATTATGCCTCGGGATAGATGGCGTATCACAAAACCAAAAACCCCACCTATATGTTCGTTAACGACCCATCGAACCAATTATCGCCGCGAAACGCTTTTTGGTCGATGGCTCGCGGAAAACCCCAAAATATATCACGACGAATTTAAAACGGATTGCTGATAGCCTGAATTCTCTCTATAAAATGTATATAAATATACATGAACATTATATTTATTCATGAATCAATTGAGATCGGTTCATTATAATTTTCTTTTTTTTTCTTTTAATCTCCTCTTGTAAATTTTTCATTCGTCAATTAAATGATCATTTCATTACCGGTTTCATTGAATTTTTGATGAACGAAATGTAGAGGATGTCGTGAGTGTCATCGGAAGTGAAACAGGGGTGAGTTCAACCGTTAATAAACAAATTCCAAACAGTCTTTTGTGTCTGAACGTAAATCACAGACCTTCATCAAATTAAATTATATAATGAAAGAACTTTTATCACACGCACACCCGAACCTTTTCTCTCAATATTAATTACACCGGCATTATCACCTAATTCACCAACCTCAATTTATTTCAATTAATTTATTTACTCCATTTGATATAATCCAAATACTTCGGGAGAAATTTATGGTCTGAGAATGAGATGTTGGTCACAGAACAGTGATGATGCGTCGACAACAAAGCTCTAAAAATACATAAACCACATAACTGATAATTTGACAGGAATTATTGCATTGACAACTGGCGTTATATAAAATGATCATTATCACTACGTAACATTACACCGCATAACCCAATTAACTCGTAACAGTCACGTCAACCCTTATCTTGGTACCCATTAACGTCAACGCGCGGCTCTATCCGACAATGTGTGGAGGCCAGAGAACGAGTAAGAGAGTTACAACATTACTAACAGACAGAGATAGATAATGAGGACGGATTTATGCTAAGACACAAATTACACAAGAGCTGATTGCGATAGTTTCAAGGATTCTCATCTATTTATCCGTATAAAATCAGTAAATTTATCCGTTGGATAAATTTTTATTATACAATATGGCATGGCTCAACAGCTCTTTATATATTGTTGTAGATGACTTTGATCGTACTTGTGTGGTTGGAGAGAAAATAAAATGAAAACATGTCCTCGAAGTCAAGGAGACTACGCTCCTGATACCTCTACAAATAACATAGGTATACATTTCAAGTATACTTAGAGAAAATGGTGATAAACTGCAGGAAAATAAAGTGTCTCAAGGAAAATAAAGAATAATCGTCGTTTGAAGCTTCTGAACGACAGAAAAAAAACGCAAATATTATTATATAAATGTTCTTTTATAGTGGACAATATCCGGAATACGCAACAGATAAATCTGTAAATAAATTCATGAGTTACAATAAATGTGTCATCAATGACAGTTATAGTGTGTATAAGTGAGACAAAGATTCCTGTGAGTGAGAAACAGAGGTGAAAAGGCCAGTTCAGAGAAAAGTGTATGGTGAAACGCGTCAATAATATTGTTAAGGTGTATGTGTGGATGTGGGGTGAGAAATCCAACCCTCGAGTAACCGGTAATTTACTGGGTCTCGTGGGAGTCTTTCGCCCTATGCTTTTGTCGAAGACCTCGGGCGTGACCGACACTCTCTTATACATATAATCCATTTTCGCTTTCTCTACTTTTGCTCATACGTGAAATTCACATATGTTCACATCGACAATCTCATGTGTCCGTGCACGCCCATATTTTATGCAACGTCTATTGAATTGATTACTAATTGACATCTACATTTGTGTTCATGTTCCAGTTTTTCCTCTTTTGTTATTATTGTTGCAATAATGACATGTCTGACTAAATTAATGTCGTAACTACTTGAATCACGAAACTTTGTAATATTTTTCATATTAAAATTTCTCATCTCATTTCAATATTAATTTTAATATTTATTCACCTCATTACAACCAACAAATCAGAAATTGCCTCTCACATATTTAGAAACTGTCTGATGTGTGCTGTAAGCTCTCTTCGTGGAATTTCCTCCATCATGGGGACTAATACACATTACGCTTGATGTACATAGTCTGAGTGCACGCTATATTGAATCATGAGAATTCTATATACACTCACTGTCTATGTGTATACATGTAAATGTAGTCTTATGATGGTAACCGTTCGTCTAAGTGAGAGCTCACGGAGCATATACTGCGCGTTATGCGTTCTTGACTTAGTTAGAGTTTGCAGGGTGGGTGAAAGTGGGAGGTGAATGAGTAAGAAAGAGAAGGCAAAAGGGAAAATACGTTGACTAGACTCTGACGCCGTTGACTAGAACGGCCTCGGGTGAAAATTATGGGGCTTTTCATATTGCACCGAGTTGAAGAGGCACAAAAGCATACGCTCACAAGACATGAGGTGTGTGTGTATATGTATAGGGGTTGAAGTGTGAGATTCATAGAGATGATGGTGTGGTTATATATGCATGGATGAAAAGAAGTGTTACACATCGTTGGTTTTACTACTGCACAAACGAAGGGTTGGGAGTATTGTGTTAGCACCTTTTTTACGTCATATTTTTTTTTTCCGTCTGTATAAAAAGTTTTTCCAGAGAAACCACGCATTTACGTCGTTAATTATAATATCCGTGGTGAATAATATTTATTGAGTGGTTTAAAAAATATTTATGCTGTATGTTTAAGTTAAAATTGTGAGATTTATTTTATTCATTGATGTCTAACATTTTGTCATACAGGGGGCTGTGTTTAGTGTTTTTTTCTTGATGGTGAAATCAGAAAAACGAAAGATTTTAGGTTATGTTAAATCACTAATCGAATTCGGTATGTACGATTCAATTCTTCACACAGACACTACGATTTCAATAAACAGAAAAAGTGTGTACAGGTTTGACTAATTTATCGGGTTAATTTTCCTCTCAGCTCTATGTCGAAACAAATTATCATCAAAGTATATAAAGACCGTGCGCTATCTTCACCGTCCTCTCATCCCTATATAGAGATCTTATCGGTGAATTCCATTCTGTAGCACCATGAAACACTCTCAAGAGCGAAACATTGGCTGGTCCGAGGAGGGTAAAATACCGCGCATTAAACACAGAAGAGCCCACACGAGAGCTAAAGGGAAGATAGTTGGAAAGAAACATGAAAAAGAAAGAAGAGAGCAGTGAAACAAAAATAGAAGGAAAAAAAATTTATAAATATACTTTTTTCATAAAAGCTCTCCATTGGCATGGTCTTATCTCTTCAACTACTACACAATTATCAAGATTAAGATGTTTGTCGATCTTTATTAACCATCTTATTACATCGGTGCTAAAGTTTGAGTAAACAGGAGAAATAGCAAAACGAAAAAGAATTAATTAGATAAAAAAAAATAGCAGGAGAATAAAAAAATAACTTGTTCGAATCGTTGAGTTAATGAAGTTACGCCATCATCCAGATTATTTTTCTTGCTCACGTTTGTTTGTCCATACACTACACACTCATATACTGAACTTATCGATAACTTGCCATCGGCAATTTTTCCCTTCCCATTTGTATCCCATACTGTGCTGCTCCATCCAAATATTTATATATCTGAAAAGCTCTTGTGTTATCCATGAAAATATCAACGAGGAGCGAAAAAAAAGTTTTCGCTATACATATACGAATTCTGCGATCAGGGACATCACAAGGACTCTACCCCATTATTCCCTCGCGTGCCGTTGTTACCCGTCTCACTCTACCATTCCACTACCTTGTCACACAACCTCCCTTGCTCTCACTCACATCTCTTCTCTATCTTCATACGCTTGACGCGCACACCTCCCTTGTGAACACTTCGAGCATTGACAGAACTAAGGATAACATGGATTTGCGCTTGGAGTAAAATTTTTCTAGTATATATCCTTCGGTTCAGTATAGATAATGTTGCAGAGAGGTTATTGAAAATACAATTCTTATCCGTCATCATTTTTTCCAACTAACATGAACAGAATTATTTGACATTTAACCATGGAAAACGAAAATATTCATACATTATTTGATTTTCGGATTGTTTATTATTTCATGAAATAAGTGAAGAGAAATTTTTCCATATGAAATGAGTTTCCAACATTGATTCCAAACTCAGTGAAATTCAGTTAAGAATAAAAATAAAAATGGTGGAAGTTCAGCGAATGCTGCAGTTAGAAAATCGAAAAATGGAATGCAAGTAGAAATTGAATTTCATGTCGGACGATGCCACACGACAGCCAAGTAGGAGTTTATCAAGGATTCCTCGCAATCAACTACACATGCATGGATACCAAACAACTGTGAACTCCGACCTACATTCTAAAATGATGTGACAACAATACAATTATCAAGAACAATAATAATTATTATTATCGTTCTCATCATGATTAAAACTACTTATAAATGGTTGGAAATCTCTTCCGAATAATTATTTTCCATTATACAGTAATATGGAATAATTTTACGAATTTTCAAATAACTCTTGAACTCATTTACAGTGACTGTTCATCTACATTTCATACCTTCCTATTATTCATAACTACTCAGCGCATATTTAGCATTGTTACGTGCATAAACTTCAAAATATTCCGAAACGTACTGAGGTTGTCCTAATAATGTGAGGCATTCCTAACAATTAATACTCAACAAATATTCATTATTGTTGAATCGTTGCTATTTGATGGAAAAGTTTTCCTTTATCTGCAATTCGGTGGAACTGTTTCATCAAAAATCCGAGTTATCAACATCGCTAGGAATTTGATTGGCCATAAAAATTTTCAATTGTACTAAATCAGATCTCATGGATATCAGATATTCGCCGATCCAAAGTTGGAATGAATATCTATCCATCCATAATACACAATGCTGAGTTCATCACAAATTGCACTCGTGCAATCGATGGGAATTGTCATGAAAGAAAAAAAGATAGCGAGCAAGTGACGGGAATTTCTGCAGCGAGTTATAGTGCGGTTTATAAAAGTCAGACTGCGAAAGAGTGGAAGAGTAAAGAAACGTGAGATGAAGAGAGATCACTTGGCACCGCACGTTCGTTCAGTGAGTAGAAGCGAATCAGTTGTTCCATTGGATTCCAGTGCTCGGGTGTGCAGCCACCCAACACCCAATCGTACGAGTGAGAAGTTTACGAGGCCTTGGGCAATGAATCACCCACTGACTCTTTGCTCTTCTGCCTTCTTTACTCTTCCTCCTTTTTTCACTCTTGTTTGCTTCCTCATTCTGTCTTCTCGCTTTACAATATAACACTCACCAACTACCTGCACCATAAATGGTGACAGTGGTATGCTCAACAACCTCTTGTATGTGTACAAAGAGAAACAGGAACATTTCTATGTGCTTTAAACAGGTTCAATATCAACGGCATTACAAATTCTTCACGAGACACCATCTCATCATTAAATTTTTCGGCATATATGATTAGCTTTGATGGTAAAACCATTAGAGGATGAAGGAAATAATTTTCGGTGGTATGAAAAATTAATTTAATCAGTTTTTGAAGGTAATTGAATTTTAATATGAATACTTGGACAGTGATTTATAATGAATTTTCGAAAATTGAATGAGCATCAAATAGAAACCTACTAAAACTTTGTGTATTGGATCAATTCGATATTACAAACTGAAATTTTTTAATGTCATCGACGGCGATTTATCATTGGCGTTGATGAAATTTAGCTAATCAAATTGAAAAAAATTCGAGAGTGCTGTGTTATTAGAATTTACGAAGGACAAATGATGAGTTCGATATTTTTTAAACATCAAAATACATATTGAATTCATGACTGAAAATTTGTGATAATACAGAGGGAAATCGTCTCTTTCATCACAATCATTGACGCGCGCTCGATTCTCATTGGTATTCCCATTGATGAATTCCTACTTTCGATTGTTTTCTCATTCTCCCATCCCATAAATATTATTCCACCATCCATACCAATAAAATATCCATACGGTTTATATATCATCCCACGCATTTATTTCCGAACAATGTCCCTCCATATCAAATGATTCCCTTCAGCATCTGTCCAACAGCAAAATATTACTGCATTGAAAAATAGAACAAGAAAAATTTCCTTTTAATTTACGCCTTCCCCTTGTCATAATTTATTTTCATCCCATCATTTCCGTCAGAAGGAAAAATGATGAAACAAATACAAATTACGATAAAACAAACATAAATCCTCTCAATTTATTCCAATTCAATTTTTTTACGACAACACATTATAAATCGACAAACACCAACAGTGAAATAAAACTTTATAACACATCACTTGAACATTTCATAAAATTTCATCACGTCACCACATCTTCATACCAAACCATTCTCAACACTCATAACAAAAACCCAAATTTACTGAGAAGGAAATAGTTACATACGTAATATTTACATTTATACCTACACAAAATATATTTACCAACACTTGCAACACATCACATGTGATTCGTGGGTGAAATTTGTGCAATTGAAGAAGGGTAGAAACGGTGGTAGAAGCAGTTTACATGTATAGACACGCGGGAGACGGAAAAGGAGATTGAGACGTAAGAGGTAGATGCATGGCAGCCTCGTCAGCGCCTTGTGCTTCCGACAAATTTGACCGCGGAAGCACCGAAGCGTACGGAAGGCAACTCCGGAGAATGCTACCATCCCACCTCAAATTTGCATATACTACGCGTGCATATCTATATACATAGTGATATATACACACATACAACAAAGTTGTCTTATGTTTGGAAGCAATGTGAATCCCAGTGCATATATAACTTTATATCTACGGGTATGAACGAGCTGTGCGGGCGCACTTGCTGGTTACCTCTCGTTCATGTTGTTACCCATGTTAGCACTTAATCAGCTCTGTTATTCAATATTGGCACTGTGGACACGTAGCATGTAACAAACATTTTCAACATGAGTATATATTATGTGGATGTTCCAGGAATGTATATGCAAATGTCTAGAAATTGTGGTATTTTGTTTATATTATATGCTGCTATATTCATATTCATGTAGTTATTTATTGTGGAATATTGAATATGAAATTGTGTATCATTTATGCTCGCTTGTATAGTGAGTATAACGATGTTATTGGGAAGCGATTATTCGCACATACGAAAATATTCAATTGAGGTATTGAAATACTCTCAAATATAAATTCGATACTTTGTGGATTTTTCTTTATTTTCATTACAAAAGAGTTTGATGAAGTGTGAATTCAAGTGATTGAAATTTTTTTGAGAAATCTAGAATATTTTCTTCTGTATTTAATGCAGATCTGTTATGACAGGGATATGAGAATAATGTAAGGGAAATTAGTGGAAGGACATTCGCTGTTGTGTCCTTTTGTGGTTATGAAATGAATGACATCATGTGAGCTTAGTATAGACCCCAATGACAACATTATTATGGTTCATGAATTTCAAATGTCATCCAATTTGTTGGATACGGTTATGTTTGAGGTCATACATGTGCATTTAGAATGTTGGTGATGATGTTTGACGTGTGTGAGGACAATTAAGTGGATGTGGGCGAAGCGAGAGAAGTGAGAATAGAGGAAGTGACGAAATATTATGGATATAAAAATTCATTCAGCAATGACATTATTGTTGAATCGACTTTCATATGTAGAAGTGTCGAAGTATGTGTGAGAACAAGCACTCAGAGATGAAGAGAGATATTGCATTCATTGTGTGAATGATATGGATGTGCGGTCATGTATGATATCGTGATGAACGTGAGACGAGACTCATTGTTGAATGTTTTCAATGAGGATGATAATGGATAGCGGGCCGTATGGAAATTAAATTGGGAGAAATAAGAAAAATGAAATGAGAGGAAAAAAATTGTGGAGGTGGAAATTGGATATTCAGAGATAGACGAAAATAGATGTCGAATTGGTGATGATGAAATGTTGGTTCATATATGAAATTCATATACGGTTATCTGTATGGTTACGATGGACACGTTCTCTTATACACCTACCACGTTCCACTCTCTTCCGAGTTCGTGACGCTTGAACAATTTTTTTTCCACATACATACACACTCAACCAATCCTCAAAAGTCATATATACGCTGTTCTGCATACAAAATGACAATATTCTCTATTCAAACAAGTTTATCTCGGTTAGTTGACCATTCTTGACACTGTAGCAAATCTACGACAAGAACTGTCTGCAACAATGTTGAATGTTGGATATGTAAAAGTATTGGTGGTGTGTTGGAGTTGGAGAGAGATAATTGATCATGGAGATTATTGAAAGTTTATTGATTGTGATGAGATTGAATTTTGTTCAACCTTCAGACTTCTCTACTCCATTTTCAACTGTATGAGTTGATTCTTCAAATGATTATTCTGTTTATCTTAACATTGTTATGTGAAAAACGGACGCAATCTCACTCGAAAATTTTCCGACAGATTATTGAAACAGAAAATTCAACCGATTAAGAAGCAACGAGGAATGTTGGGTTCATTGTTGATGTAAAATGGTATACAATTTAACAGAAACAATCGCGTACCATCTTAAAGCTGAAGACTGAATAGAATAATTTCACAGCTGATGGAGTTACCAAGTTGCCACTGAACAATGTGAAACCTTTCATGTCAGATATATCGCACAGCTTTCCTTAACAGATGCTTTTAAATCTGTTCAATCATTGGGGCTACTGTCATGACCAAAATAATTGTTAATGGAACTAAAATTAATTTTTCCAGTTGTAATAAAAAGTAATAAAAGCATATCTGTAGAAAGATGGGAATATGTTCTCACAGAATAGTCAACAGAGTTTATCTTTGTCAAACAAAATTCCGAATAATATTTCAAACAAATGAATTCCTTTGTGTGAACAAAATTTTTTCATGTATGAGCTTGACGTGTGTGGAGTAGAATTTTTTTTCGTCCCCTTTTTTTTCACTATCTCATCTCACTCATTTCCTACTCATCCTTCTATCCTATCTACTTTCAAGCACCCTCTTATCACGTGTCCAAGTCATCTGTAACTATCTGTTACGTAACTCATGTGTCTCCCAGCCATTAAATATCTGTACACATTCATGATAACTGCATGAGTATTTTCAACGCCTCTTTCATGGTTTACTGAATAACCAACCTAATTAAATCTTTATGCGATGTGGACAACGATTGATCAAACTGTGAATTTTCGATTGTGGTAATTCAACACGTACGTTGTAAACTGAATTTTTGGATGGCATTTTTTATTTCATTCTCCATATCCATGAAAACGTTAACATATATGAGGGAAAATAAATTGAATTAAATGTATCATGTGTTGCGTGACCAGGAATAAATTATTTGTATTCACCATTGGTATAATAAAATAATTTCAATTGATGTTATTGGAGTACTCGGACCTTTTTCTCGCTTCTCGTTTATTTCACTCTTTGAATTCATGTTCGGATTATTCCAAAAAATTTTATGAATAGAAAATCGCGAACAATATATGTGTACATATCCGCATTTGTATGTGAAAAAGAGCAATATACAAAATTGATGGAGCATTGAAATGCTGACAAACTTTTAACGAAGTAGAAACAGTCGGTTGTGCTCAGTCACATCATATATATGTATACATTCAATTTTTTGTACGTCATTTGTGTATATATACCTGGAATTAACAACGATTGGATGGAATTCGTCGTGCAATTTCGGATAATTGATCTTCCAAAGTTGCCATGGTGAAAACTTGACAATTGGTGAATAATAATGGGAGAAGCATAACCGATAATTATTGCTTTACACAAATTCATTGTATCAGTGATAAGCCAGGATGTTAAATACATCCAGCGTGTAACACATATGGGGAATTTATGGGATTTTTTTGTTTCCCACCAACCATCCAATCGGGAAAAATGGAAATGTGAAACTGAGAATGTGAAACGCAAGAGGACATTTGAATTGAACATACAGAACAAATTTCAGACTGGAATTCAAATGAATATTAATTTTCGGATGCGCGTGGGAATTACAGAGTTTATGATCTTTTTTCTTTTCAGTCGTCATAAAAAAAAAGAGATTCGTAAAAATTTTCGTAAATACTCCGCTTTCATATCGCGAATAGAAAGTTGTACTGAGACTTAATTTTTCATGTTCTCAGTATTGAGGTGGCGAGTTCAATAAATAAGTTATTGACACACTTGTCAACTATTGAAAATCTCCAACATCACATCCCACACTTCAAAACCATAAATCCAGTTCTCCAAATATCCACCAACCTCAACCACTAATTTCCTCCACCATTCGCACAAATCCCCCATGAAAAACGTATTTTATAAAGTTTAAATTTCTCCACAAATGTAATTGAGTCCCAATGAAGAAAAAGAAATCGAAAAAATTCCATAGAATAAGACACGTGGCATTGAGTGAAAGGAAAAAAGTACAATGAAGAATAAAATGAATTTTTCACGTCGATAAAAATTCAATTAACTTGGTAATTAGTACCGGAAGAACTTCGATTACTTTCTGTTGCACAATCAAGAGACGAAGAAACGTCAGAGCGGTGCAAAGAGTTTGAGAAAGGAATCGGAATAAAAAGAAAAATCAACCACGAGCAAAGAAAAAATGTTAAAAGTAATATGAGTATATCTATTCTTGGCTCTTTGAAATGCCACATTCGTTGCGAATATTTTACACGTCTTTCACAGTGGCATGTCACTTAAATTCTCCTCTTCAGCGCTCTTGCACATCCCATAATATACGAAATATAACCATGATGAATACCAATAGCCAACAAAGCCCCGTTTGATATTGAAGAAGCTCACCAGGACGCTTTACAATATATATGTACCATAACACATGAACATATACATATATGTATGTATGTATGTAATACACACTCCCTCTTTTTTCATCGTTGAGGGTTTGGTAATCTCACAGTGGCAAGTCGAATGCACCAAAATACGCGCGGATAATCCATCAAAGCTCCAAGGTTCAAATCCTCTCTTGGGCACCACAATAAAGCCGATGGCAAAGACGTAGGGTAACATAAGCGATAAAAAATAAATAAATAGAGGGATGAAGGATAAAGATGGGATGACGAGTTTGTGCCTTGAATGGAAAAAGGAAATAGAACTAAATTCACACAATAGTACATTTTCACGTATACAAGATGGAGATCGTTTGAATAAAGAGGGAAAAATAGTGGAAACATATATGAGAAAAAAAAAATATTTGTGTTATGAAATCACGAATGAATAAGAATAAAATTATACGCAGGAGTGTTGATCCGCACTCACCCCTAGATGAGGTAACTGATGAAAATCCAATAGATAGCAACAGGATAATCGCAGCATTTTTTGGGAAACATGACATACGCTTTTGAATTTGATTGAGGTATTTAACACGTCGATTAATATTTCTTTGACAATTTGACATTGTCGCACAATATTTTTCACTATGTTTTGTTACACCATTGCGATCACTTTTATCACTGTTCAATATTGATTTTGTTGATCTAACTGACAATAATTCCATTATATTTTATTTGATTATTTTCAATATTAATCGAGTATGGTTAATATTAAATTTTCGTAATTCATCCAAGCAATGCTGCTATGGGATTAACATTAATGTGTTGTAATGCATCCATTTAAATTTATTCCTGTAACATTTATTATACAATTGAACTATTCACTGATAAAAAAATTTTTTTCCTTTATTTTGTCGCAGTTGGTTCGTTTCTTTTTTTTTTCCTCCCGATTGGTTTGCGAATTAAAATCTCGCGACAACTGATTGTGAGAGTGAGCGCGGCGTCACTTCCAATTCGTAACCCAGCCACGGAATGCCAGCGAGCGTCGTATAGGGGTTATAGTTTGGTGGGTTCGGGTGGGCGGATCCCTTCGGCGCGCACGGACGGGTCGCAATGTGCGATGAGGATAGGACAAGGTGATACGAGTGAGCGAGTGAGACTGTGGTGGAGAAACGATGTGAACTATCCCTGTGAACGTGCTGCCGCGTCGAGACGCCCAGCGCTACTGAGCGGAGTAAAGGAGAATCCAGAATCCGTTATGCGGGGGTTGCTGTAGTACTGGTGATGGTGGTGGTGGTTGTGATGTTGGTTTCACTACTGTACTGCGATGGTAAAGTCAGAATGATGCGCCGTGTGCAGAAATTACTTTTGCAATTTAATACAAATCGTATTTGCATTTTTATTATTTACACAATTTTACATAAAATTTGTTCATTGGAATCTCTAATTTTATAAATCATAAACCACAGTTTATTGCACATTTGGACGAATCATAACGTTGCGCCCTTCACGTTCAACATCCGAAGAAATCAGATTGTCATAAAAGATTACGAATCTTCACCTTCAACATCCACAAATTTCGATCCAATTTTTGCTCCGAAATTAATCAACGCTTTTATCTCATAATATTGTTCGAACTTTTATTCTTCCCCAATTAATATCATCCCTGTTAATTTCCATCCTCGATCAAATTCCCAACGAATCTGTTGTCAATTTATTACCCCCTTTAATTATTGAACGATAGAATCACCATTGAGATAAATCGCGGTCATTTTGTATTATATTAACACCAAGTCTATAACCACCCTGTATTAGATGTAGTGATGACATTCTGCACCTACGACGTGGTATCATAGACATCATCGATAGCACCTATGTATCTCTCCTAGAATTTCCGATATGCACTCCTCAACGATCCCAACAGCACGTCATTAACACGCGCAGTCATGTATAGCACAATCCTCTTTGAGATTCGAGAAGCTTCAGATATTTTGAATAACAAAGTTTATTGATTTAACCACATTGATGTAGTGACATTGAACCACATACACATCTACCATCGAGCTTTATATATATAATAATAATAATTCAATTCA
>JABMBR010004928.1:0-73869 GCA_018881525.1 Meteorus sp. PSUC_FEM 10030008
TATATATATATATGTTATTTTCTTCTTTGTTTCCTCTTGTATCATCATCATCATTATCATCATCATCATCATCATCATCATGATCATCATCATTATAACCATCATCATTTTATCACCACCACCACCATCATAATTTCCAAAATTAGATTGGCGCCAGATGAATAGGTTGTTTATTATTCCCTTTCAGTTTGACTAGTTGTCGCTAACATCGTCTATACAAGTATTCGGCTTGTCCGCCTCGAGGGGGTTGACAATCTGCGTCATCAGGATCTGAGGAATAGAGAAAGGATAAAAAAAAAGGAGGATTAGAGGAGATTTTTAACGGCTCTAATTTTCGACCGGAATCACTTTTTCATAATGGTGTGAGTTGGCTCAGAGAATGGGAGCTAACTCGATGAAAAAATTTTGAAAAAAAAATAGAGGGGAATGCACATTTACATCGCAATGTTCATGTAAATAACAGACAGAATTTCCATAAGAATTCTGATACTTCATGCTAGATATTTTGGATGCTCTTTTTCTTTATATAGGATGATGATGATTTCATGTATTTTGTGGACATGAAGCTTGATGCATTCATTTTCATTGTCAACAGCAGGGACGAGAGTCATATTTTCATTGAAGCTATCTTTCTCCCAAGAGTAGCAATAAGCTCACAGTATCAATGTGATGATCTGTGTGTTTTGAAATTTTTCAAAAGAAACATGTTATGAAGATAAAAAAAGTGATTGGTTAATGACGAGAGATGGGTTTGAAACAGAAATGTAGACAAATGGAATAATGAAGTAGTAAGATCGAGAAACCAATTAGTTCAATTGATATAATCAACTGATGTGAAAACAGAAGAGGATATAGATAAGATAGTTTGGTATGGGATTTTGTAGTACAGACGACAATTGCTGATTCTTTTTTGAATTATCTGCTCTCATCAGGCGAACCTTCTTGAATAGTGATGACAATAACATTCAATTGGATAGTAAATCCACAATGAGCAATGATTATGATTTAATGGCGTTTTTTAAACTTCATGTGCATTTACATTTGTTAACGATGGTTGCACCGAATGAACCTTGTCATCAGAACGAATAAGATGATCTTCCAAGAATCGATGAATTGTTCGAGAAAAGATATTGGAAAAATTTCCACCGATTGAATATTATCTGAATATAGATTTTGGTGCTGATTGGAAATCGCATTCTGTTCCGGATTATGTTCTAAGAGGATACAACGTATGATGGTTATGTACACCTTTCCTCGCTTTCGTGATTTCGTTTATATTCCTCGTGATTGGAGAAAAATTGCAGTGAGAACTCCATCCAGTATGTTCACTGCGTTAACTGATATTTGGCAATTAACTCATGTGGAATGTGTATGATGTGACAGATGAATTAATTGCATAAAAAATAGAAAGAAAATTTATTAAATTTCATTAAGATTTGTTCTCATAATATCGATATCAATTTTTTTTCATTGTTTTCCATAGCGCAATTAACTTCAATTTGATTATTCTCTTTCCGTCTGCTTTGATAACTGCATAATATGAATGTCATCAAGTTATTGAAGTGTATTATGTGAATGAAAAATAATTCACCAACTTCAAGAATTCAGGCTGGAAATATATACATATGAGAATGATTGGTGATATGCAAAGTTTCACTTCTCACTTCATGAATTATAAGCATTTCCATTCTCATTTTTTTACAGAATGTACACAAGATTTTCGTTTCCACTTTGCATGTTATGAAAGCGACAATTATTCTCAGATGCGAGAGAAAGGCAGAATCAAAAACAATAATAAAAAGCATAAATACATATTGAATGAAAATTATGATAATCGTAAAAGCATTATCGTTAGCAATCTTATGCCCTAGCGAGTTATTGTGCAATTAGAAAGAAGAAGCAAAAGAGCACATGGACTTTGATGAAGCACGAAGAAAACTTTGAATCTCAATTTAATTATAAACCAAAAAATAAAACAACATTAATAAAAAGACATTCAATATTAAATAATAATTTGTTTAGCACATTCAAAATCTTCTACTCTCTAAACGTTTAATATAAATATTTTAAATCTCTCGTGTTCCCTTCTCATAAAAAGTAAATACTTTCCTCAATGATCGCGCACGGTGGTTTTATGATAAACATTTTTTTCTCCTACTAGAGAAATGAAAATTGCGAAACGAAATTTAGCATAATTAATTGCAGTGACATATTCGTCGTCAGCCAATTTTTCACATTGTCTCATTTGCGATATTCTGTTTATATTTTCTTGAAACAACATCTTGCACAGATGAGTGTGATTAATGGAACTGTGCAGACGTTATCAAAGTTATATCGATGTCTTTTGGACACAATTTAGAATCGATCTCGGAGTTAATTATATTGGTGAATATTCGTATTTAAGACTTACGCTCTTCGCCCTGCTGGGACACACTTTTCGAAACACTTGCTCTATCAGTGGTTGTCTGCAGGAAAAAGAGAAAATATATTAAAATTCTATACCGTTCTTTATTTTGCCGATTATATCAACATGTGTAAGTATGCATATGTTGGAGTATAGGCAGAAGATGTCGGAGGGGCATGAAAGAGAGCGATGGATGAGATAAAAAAAGATGAATTCGCGTGAATCTCGAGGTTTCTCAGTCGAAGCGTGAAAACGAGGCCATGCGCAATCCCAATTACACGATTACGGAATCATTCTAATTATGTATTTTGGAATAAAGCCAAATTGTTTAAGTTGATTCGTGTACTCTCTGTACGAAATATTCAAAATGTTAAAACATGTTCTTATGCATAAATTCAACGGGCGGTACAGTAAAATAAAATTTGTTCAGTTCAAATATTAACGTTGCATTGTACAGAGTATCTTCAACGATTCTCTTCATAAATTGTTCCTTCTTTTTATATTTTTATCCGACAAGTTTTGCTACGAAAAAATATACTCACTTCGCCGGAAGACCACCACCAGGAGGTAGATTTGGTAATTCTAGATCAACGAGGATTTGCAGCAATTGCAAATAGTCGAAACCAGCTTTGCCCTCCTGTTGTGCGACGATTTCTATTTAGGAGGAAAGAAAGAGAAACAAATAATTCAATATCAGAACTGAGTTAAGTTGGATTATTCAAATATTATCAATTATTAGATATCACGAATTCTCTATCACTATTGAAAACGCATATCACGTGTAATGAAAAATTAGTCAATATAAATGATAAATTCATGTATGTGCGACATTACAATAATCAAATTACAATATTAGCATATTTCGAAGATAATTAACGACATGTTTATTCGCTCCAGTCGTATTCGATGTAAATTTTTTTCTCTCATGATTTTTATATCAGTCGTACGACGCAGAGGCTATCAACTACCAAAGAAGTGGAATAAGGACCATGCAGCTACGGTGAATGATCATATTTACAGTACATTTCTTATGGACATGAGTGATAGTAGAGTAATTTGAATTTCGGTTCGTTTTCAGTTTCTCTCTTGTTCGTATCAAACTATATTATCTCAATAATTTTGGATATGATAATGAATTCATGCAGTACACCCCTGGAATTGTCGTGAATTGCTACAAATAATAAAAATACATTTATAATATTAGATTATTTTTGGTCTTCGCTTGCAATTGTTTGGACGGCAATCGCAATGTTTCTCCATAAGAAATGCATTGCCGTTTTATTATTTAAGAGAGAGATATGTGGATTGGGCAATGCGACAAACAATGCAGCATGTTTTAAATAAGTTCGCACCTACCTGCAACGTCGTAAGAAAATTATTTTTGGGACACAAAGGGGCAAGAATTTAAGAAATTTTTTTTTTCCACGAAACAGTTGTTTCAACGTATAAGAGAGTATGGCGACAACTCCAGGAGTGGAACTCGAAAATAACATCAAATCTTGGTTTTCAATACTTCTTAATTTAATATATATGTATATGCCTGTGTGAGTGTATGTATGTAAATATTGTATATATCATATATATATTTGTATTCATTTATCATGAAATATATGTTCCCTTCTAACCTAAAAATGATAACTGCTCTTTTTCTATCGCTGTATGGAACTGGATGTTTCATGAAACAATATTCTACTGACTTTTCATTCTTGTTTCTCCTCTTTCTACATCACCAGACGTTTCAACTTATGCAATGACTCGTCGAATAAAGTACTAGTGTCTAACTAACTCTTATCCGTATACAAATATGTTTGGATATGTACAAGTATTTATATCCAATTCGAATATGAGTGTATGGCACTTATTGATGATGAGCCTCTATACATTTGAATGTTGTCACACATTTATTCAAAATTGGGGGTTTCTAGAGATCCTGCTCTGACCCAAAAGTTCATTCTAGAAAAATTTGCACTATCACTCGGCTATTTTTTTTTTACTAATCACGAATGCGTTCATGAAATGTAGGTAACATTCTTTCCTATTGCTCTTGTTGAAACTTCACTGTATGGAATTCATATCGGAGCAGTATTGGATTGTTTCATGTCTTAACAGGAATGAATAATAAATTTCTGTGGAGAGTAACGATTGCTAGAAGATAATTGATTTGAATAAGATATTAAGTTTTGTTCATTCAATCTGACATCAAGGATAATCAGATTCGAATATTTCATATACCGAAAATGGAAGATGAATTTCAATGACGAACTTGGATTCGATGAATATATAAAACAAGTCACATTGTATTATGATTGTCAACACACTTCGACTATGGATTGCAAACAGAGAAATGAATTGATTTAAACAAACGCATACAACAAACATACCGATGGAGAATTAATTGCGTTGACGCAAAGTGAATTATATCGTATCACCAAAAGCCTCAGCCAGGGTTGACAAAGAAAGAGATGTTTACAACTAAATAAAGTCATTTCTTTGCTTTTATGTTTGATATCATGCATCTCTTTTGACTTTTCCTCATCATTTTAATAAAAATTTCCTCTAAAGGCAGTAATGTCTGGCTCCAAGTAATCAGATCACAGAGATGGGGATAACTCTTCAACGATTCTAAAGAAACATCGAGAGATATTTTTAATCCAATGGATTGTCAAAACTTTTTTTTGTTGTCGTCATATTTGATTCAACTTTTTATCACGCTGTTTGTCCACGCGGGCAACAAAATCATCAATTATGTATATATTTACATATTTTTTTTCCCCATTATCCATCTGAAAGTCATCTAGTCGTAAATATCACAAATGACCTTTGATTAATGAAAACTGGTCCCAATTAATGTTAGCATCGTCGAATTTGAATTGAGCTCTTGTCGTGATTAATACTTTCGCATAAATATAAAATTGTCTTTCGCTACTACATAGTTCTCATTTCTTTTCATTTTTTCCTTATCTTGTCAATGTTTCCTTCTCATTGGATTTGCTTCTTCGTTCATTTCGCTCATAATTGCCCTAGATTATTTGTTATTGCATCACGCATGATCGTTTCCACTTGATGTGCATTGCGCGACATACGTTTGTCATTTACTTTTGCGTTTGCGCGATCGCGTGTTATTAATACAACAGCAAAATGAATAAATCGAGTGTGAGTATGAAAAATTCAGTGAACCTTTGATTCTCCTTTCGATGACCATTTCTAATTCAGCTTCCTTCTTTTGCGCCTCGACACTTGGTTTTGGTGCTGCAGGAAACGTCACCAACACTATGCTCATATTATCTCTGCTGCCCTATAACATTCGGTAGAACAGAAAAACAATTATTAAAATAAATATTAGACGCAATTTGTATAAGTATGTGGAATGGAAGAATATTGAAAAAGTAAGCATTCGAATACCTTGTGAAGACACGTATCAATAACTTGATTAGTAACTGCTTCTAAATTATCAGTGAGCAATAGCCTGGAGTATATAAAATCACAGAGATCTTCATTGGTCATAACATCCCATATTCCATCGCAAGCAAGTACGAGAAATTCATCGTGCTCCATATTTCTATCCCGGACGAATATTTCAGGTTCAGGTGACACCAACTGCTCACATGGTCCACGACCTTCAACATTTTTGTATTCATAATCGCCGAGTGCACGTGACACTGCCAGTGAGCCATTGACTCGTTGTACCATAACGCTACCGCCTGCCGCTTGGATCCGCTCTTTCTCCGCTGGTAATACAGGCTTATGATCACGCGTGGCAAACACTGGATTGCCAGAGCTGCACAATACAGCTCGCGAATCACCACAATTTGCAATATAAATGTGTTTTGGTGATATAAATGCGCATACAGCGGTCGAGCCCGACTTGTCTTTACTCATTTCCGGTAAATCGCGCATTTTATCATCGAGTCGGAGGAAACCCGAATGTATTCCCTTTATCACATCCTCGCCTTTAAATTCTTCTGTTTGCATAATAGACTCTAACAAATGTTCTGCACTATGCGCTGACACTAACGCCCCGGCATGACCATCAAACACAGCGAAATAATTCCAATCGGCGAGTCCACCACCCAGCCCCGTTATCGCACGATGTGCATCCTCCATCTCCATGCGCCATCCCTGCATACTTGCAACCCCATATCGAAGATCATTTCCATCACCGTGCTCATTATATTTTTCTGTGTTTGGTGTATCCAAAAAAGCCCCCATGATTGAATCACAAACGTAGCCTCAGCACGGTAGTTCCCCGCTTTCAATCAATCTTTATATTTCTTTCACCTGCCAACACTTTTCTTGCTTGCTTACACCTGACACTTCACTCCTCTGTATTACAACTCTCTCGTTTTCACTTTTTCCCTTTATGTTGTCCTCTTGCTTCAGGTTAAACACTCTGTCTCTCGGGTGCCCTTCACGAAACGTCTATTATTTGATCAGCATTTTATATCAGCCATTCAGAAGTTCTTTCATTCTTTCTACGAAATATGAACGGATACGAAAATTATTATAACACATTAGGGCGGTGTGTTCGTCATCGATCTCAACATGATTGCACTGATGAGGTGATTACAAATAGATATTGATGTGGGATGCTACAAGATCACACACACGCACACGGACATGACCCATTCTCAACCATCATAAATACAATTATAAATTTCATATTGGGCCACACAGTAATGAATAATGCACAAACCAATGATGAAATATTCGGCTTATGATAGTCGGATGAACGAGTCTCCATTGATCAGAATGAATATTTGCCGGCCTTTCATATTCACATCATTTTTCACTCACATGTTTCTTTGCAGAATGTCGAAATGAGTAAATGGAAGATGAACAAATAAAATAACAAACAGGAGGGTGAGAGAATAGAAATAATATGAGGAATAATAGAAAATTGTCTATCTGTGTCACGAATATTGTGAATAAAGATGCGAATAACGCGCGCATTTATAATGGAAGCAGTGTGTTATTCGTCATGAGAATACGGAATTATAGAGAGGTACGTGTTGAGTGTATAATACAGTGGAAACGGAAGGGAAAAGAAGGTTCAAAGCCGAAAATAAGTTTTGTATATGCTTTGACGTGAAATGCGACTGGATTAATTGCGAAAAAAAGAAACTTACGTCGGTTGAACTCCCTCGAGTATCGTCATAACTTTGGGCGTACAACATATGTTTGACTTAATGATATTGCTAATCGTCTCGTCTCATGTTTTTACCAAAGCACGCGAACATCACCGTCACCATGTCTCTATGTTTTCTCGTAAAGCCTGGGTCTCTCCACACTCTATACACACAGAGAAACAGCGAAATCGACTCGCATGAATGGCGGACACACGCATTGGGATGCGCAATAGCTTCTGCGTCGGATAAAAATAGAATTAAATTGCATGACGCCATCATTGTCCAATCAAAATTCGTAAACATTGTTGGCTTGTGAGCAAGCAATTCTGATTGGTTGAATGAGGAAAAGCCCGAACACTTTTTATACACATCTACATTTATATACATGAACGCAAATGTGAAATGAGTAATGTTAACGGTTGAAGAATATGAAAAAGGCGAATGTTTTGCTTGAGGTTATTATACCCGAAGGCTTCGTTTGTTTCATTCATGCCGTATTATTATTGGAAGCATTGTCATTTATAAGGTTTTGTGTATTGATATCATGTGTTTATAGCATTATATATATATAATGATAGACCATATATAATCTTATCGGCGATTACTCATAGATGATACGACATATATCACTAATGATCTGAATTATACCGCTCAACTACATATTTTGTCAAATCATCGGAGGATGACTGAATCTTGTGAACTATAGTGGGTATGATGTAATCGATTCCTCGGCTCTTTCACATATGTACATGGGTATACTTTAATTTAATATTACAAAAATATGAATCGATCAAATAGAGGGAATTGAACTGACCCGCATGTACCGAATGTGCGCGAAATTTAAAATGCTATTTGTATGTCACATGCAGATCGCCAACGCCGGAAGGATTATGATTGATACAGGGGGAGTGTTGTTTTCTAGTCAACTTTTCATAAAAGCTAGTACAAAGATTATTCATTTGTTCTGTGGTCAAGATTGACTATCTATTTCGTTTCTCATGGTTCTGTAGGTTATGTTATGGACATGCTCACTTGGAATTTGTTGCTTTCTGGTTCTCGTATTAGACTGGGTCAAGAGAGTGAACTGGCGATGAACTTTCTTCAAGGTTTCTTCCTAATGTGTACAAAGATCAGTAGAAGAAGAAAAAAAATTCATTTTTAGGCGTGCTCATTGCAATAAATATATTCGAATACTTTTAAAGAATAGAAAAAAATGTGACAATTTGTTTTAACACTGAGATTTTTTTTTACTGGAACACAATTCATTCTCTTCAGCTTATCTCTATATTATGCAGATAACTTTTTATTTATTTGAAAACCGAGATCACGTGGTGTCATGTATTGCTTCACTATTTCATCTGTAATTTCTTTCCTCCTATCCTGATGTGAACCAATCAATTCTTGTAATACAACGATCAACTCTTTCTTCAATTCACCTGTGAGTAACTCACCGCTTTTGTATTTCTGAAAATAAGAGAAATATATCGTTTAATTTTTTTGTGAAACCTTGATACGTAAATGGGAATTTGATGACACACCTCTTCAATATCTTTCAATTTGTCATCATCGTCAAGGAAAAACCGTAGCCACTGATACGAAATATCAACTTCACAATTGCCACCAATTCGCCTGTGTTCTTCTACACTCGGTTGTCCTCCGGAAAATGCGTATTTGTTCACTTTATTCTTTATTTGCTTCGCAGTATCAGTCAGAAATATTGCTGAGTTACAGTTACTCGCAGACATTTTTGTTTTGGATCCTTGCAAAGCCGGAAAGAAAGTTGATGATATTAGTGCTGGCTTCAGATATCCGAGCTTGGGTGCCACATCTCTTGCCATACGGAAGTATGGATCTTGATCAATGGCGGCAGGAATTAAACATGGTACTTTGACGTCCTTAAATATGAGTGGAAATGTACTAGAAAATGCAGGTGCTGCTTGTGTTGGCGGATACGATATTTTACCAATCGAATCACTATCACCCAAGCCAAAAATTCCCTTAATTTGATTGAACGTCACACTACGTTGTATTCTTATCATATTCTGATAAAATGCAGGGCTATTGCCTATATATTCTAAATTCGAGAAAATGAAAGTTTTTTTCATGTCGAAACCACATGCTATTATGTCTTTGGCATTTTCATATGACAATTTTATCCCCTCTTCTATTGTTAAATTCTTCCATATGGCTTTTTCATCATCTGACATTTGAATAACAATAGGAACATCGAACGCATCTTGTAACCATTTGCAGCACATGAATGGAATTAAATGACCAATGTGCATAGCCTCTGAACTTGGACCTCTACCACTATACAGGTAAAATGGCGTGCCTTTTTCGTAATAGTCCAACACCATATGTAAGTCTCTGTGTGCAAAAAAAATTCCTCTTCTGAGGAAACGATGACATGGTTTTCCAGTTAGTTTCTCGATGCGTTCCAGCAGCGCTTGATCCATTTTGGAACATCCAAATCGCTCTAAAAACATTATTAAAAGCTTATCAACTGACAGATGAATGACCATAATTTTTCGAATTGTATAAGATTGTTATCCTAAAATATTTGTAGCGAATTGTTAGGTGGCCATCTTGATAAGAATTGAGCTGATGTAACTGAAGACATTTTTTGCTATATTATTGATGGGTTTTCGCTTGTAGTTCGAGTCGGTTCATGAATAAAAATTCAAGTGAACTGTTCGGTGGATTTTTATTCTATGAACAACAACGAAAAACGTGTGAAACCAGAACCAGATGGTTCGAATGTTACCGGTACGTCGAACGACATGAATTTATTATTTGCTCTGTAAACATGACATTGTTACTTACTTATTAATTTATCGTAATCAACTCCAGTATCATTTTTACTTTCGACATTCCATGGGGTAACGACATCATCATCCCCGTTTGTACAGCTAACCTTCAATTTTTCAATCCCTATTGTTTCACACTCCATTGCTCAGTAGATTTTGAACAAATAAGTTTCGAATACTGATTGTGAGATGCTCTGGGTTTTTGAGAAATTATGACACACGTATTGTATGTCGTCAGCACGAGGATATGGTGCAGACGTCTAACCAAGTTCGAAGTTAAGGTCGTTGCACAATGTGTAAGACTGAGCATAGAGTATATCATGGCTAGCGAATCACATCACATCGCGCCTTATTTCCATGTAAGTGATTGGTCCCCAGTGTTCATTATTCCGTTAGTTCCCATTGTGCATGAGTCTTAAGGAACCATTCGTAGTATTCTATATTATCACTATAGCTATAGGTTTTATACCTGTGATTACCTGATTTTACAAAATATCAGATGCATCGATGCATTAATATATGATAATGATGACGACAATGATACAGAATAATAAACAACAGAAAATCAGTATACGAAATTCATTTTACCATCTCGTATGGGTGCGGAGACTTCTATTCCTCTGAATTTCATCAGCATAATTATTGACGGTGGGAGATATTGCAAATATTTGAATCGAGGATGTGTAGAAATTCGAAATTCAAACATGGTCGCCATACTTTGCACTAGTGACGCCTCTCCAGGATATAATAGAAAGCATTATTAGCCGCGAAATTACAAATCGTGTGAATACATGAATGCGATTTCAATTATTGTTTTATATTTGATGCTGCATGCTTCTGATCAGTCACACACATTGATCAATTTTTTTATTACTTGCTCCTGTCCTATCAGTTGATCACTGAATACTCTTCTTCACTCATTTTCAAAGTAATCGAAAGCAATATTTCAGTATTGCAAGATGGCGTTGATGTTTCTCCCAATGCAATTCATATTGTTATATGAATTTGATCGATATCTGCTTGGTGCGATGAAATAAGTAACTTTCCTATGCAATTCATAATAACAATGGAAAGTACTCTGAGCCTTATCAATATGATGACAGTACTCCCGCACTCGGAACTGGCGAGGAATGAATGGATAAATTAATCATTGTTACCATTGAAATTTCTTTTATTGACTATCTATATGTTAAAAATGACAAATGATCAAGAATGATGACATCGTTGGAGCAGTAAACCATGGAAACATATTTCAAAAATTGAAACATGAATAACATAAGAATTTTTTCACAAAAATATTTGTATTCATAAATACACGAACGGTTGGAGTTTGATTTATTACGTGGAGACTGCAGTAATTTTCGGAAAACGTAGCACATATGAATTTTGATAATGGGATGTTTTCAACATTGAATTATGTTCGGAATTCAATGAATTCCATTGAGGTACATGAGTATGGAGGTATTTAAATGGCAAAGTACATTCTTATCATATTTCTGCTTATGTATAAAAAGTAGTTTTGAGATATTTCATTGGTATCGATATAATATGGTACACATTTTCAAAATAAATAATTTTTTATTATACGACCATGGATAGCGACGTAGATTTTGATCATTATAACTGAGATGTAAATCGACAATTGGCATTTGTATTTTGATGAATATTACGAATAATAATGATATAGTTCTATCACCATTCAACGTATATTCAATTCGGATCAATTCAAGCGCTTCCCCGATGGGGATCATTTTCCGATTAACATTTCATATTAATGAGACCTGAGCTAGGAGATAGTCAAGTTTATTGGTCCTTGTCGATTGAATCCCCGAATCTCCCTTACTCCAAAATGTATATCGTGTTGATGAAAGTGAATATTTACATACAGAGAAGTTTATATATACGAGTTTCCCTTAACTGCGATTGGCACGATTAAGTTGACGCAGTGACGAAGAAAGAAAACATGTCAACAAATGATCCATTCCATAATTAACATTTGTACAGGTACAATAATTTCCATTCATTTTCTATCACAGTATACACAATTTTGGCTTCACAAAAGCAAATGGACAATAAAATTCCATTCTATATTTCATTCATGATGTATGAGGATCATCAATAAAAATCTCATAAATATTCATGAAATTTACAAATGAAAAAATATACAAATTGACGTTTGATCAAAAAATACTCAAACTCTTACACCTATACCAGGTGTACCTTTTATCTCCACCGTAGGTTCAAATGTCGGTGTACAGATATCAATGGGCGTTGATATTGCCAACGGTGCACGATTCGACTTTCCTTTCAATTCTTTCATTACTGTATTCCTTTCATGAAGTCCAACTGGGAGTTTATCCCGATGTTTCGCAGATTGAACTCTCAATATTGCATGTCGACAGTTGATCATCAAAGACTCAGTTGATTTACTTTGATTTACATTCAATATTCGATCTTTCGGACTTTTAAAATTCACTGACGACACCGATGACGAGTGTACAGCTGGTGAAATTAAACGTCGCGGAATAATCGATGTCTCATTGAATATATCTGGTTCATCGAAAGATGTGAAAACATTAGAATCTTGTATTGACGGCGCTTCGAATAATGACTCCCGTAATGATGAACTCAATGCATCCGGACATGTGAATGAATCCAAGCAAGTTACATCGTTAAAATCACTGTTGCTATTGCAACTTTCAAAGTTATTGACTGAATACGACGATGGTGATTTGTTATGTTTCCCATTTACATTCGATAGCATTTCCTGGCTTCTTGATGCTTCTGACCATCTCAAATCCGACGGCCTCCTAGAACTGAATCGCGTTAAATTGTGTTCAGGGAATGAATTCTGCGATAGCATCATTCCATCTTTTGATTTTTCACACGTACGATTGAGCGCATCACTCAATTCTCTAGGATCTACTGGATGCTGTTTGTCTGCATTCATTTCGCGATCAAAATCTTCAATATTTAGGAGGACATAAGGAATTGGATCCGAATGTCTGACTGGACTTCTAGTACTGCTACGACGTGTGAGAGACTGGCGCTTTTCCGATAAGTCTTCCATTGAGTCTTCCTCTTCGCGTAGAGAATCCAACGGACATGGATCAATAGGACTTGGTGGCTCTGAACGAATTGTTGGAATCATCAACGTGTCCATAAGTCGTGCGGGTGACAATAATCTCGAACATGTCGTTCGCTCGAGATTACTGATCGATTCTGAGAACCTGAGAATGTCAACGTCAGTTGTACACATTCGACCACTGGAATTTTGTGCAATATTCACGCCACCATATCGGATATTACTAGGTCGATGGGTGTCCAGATGAAATAAACTCGACAGCCTGTTGGCAGTCACTGTGAGCTTCTTAGATGCTTGCTTCCATCGAGCTGCGATTTCTCCTCGTGATCTACTAACACCTACTTCGGGTGGAATTCGTTTATCTGGATTACGAGTCATTGGAAGACAGTGAGTTTGATCCAGACTTAACACGGAATGACCATGACATACAGGTGTGCCACGATGGGTTCGTGATTTTGTTACATTAATTTCTTTTATATTTGGATCTGACATAGATGCTAAACATTCATAAATATGTAATGCTTCATTCTGGAGTGATTCACTGATATCACTCGTTTCATGATACGATGTTACTTCAGCATTCAACATTGGATCTGATATTGCATTCAATTTCAATATCTTGCGACTGTTAAAATCACTGTCCAAATTCTGGAATGAAATAAATTTCGGTTCATCGAAATGTCGTGGGAAGTTTTTTCGTTCACAATTAATCGTTGATTTGTGATTGATTCGTCGGAGGTGACGTATTTTGTTGAATGCAGGATCGAGTAAATATTTCAGATGTTTTATTTTGTCAACATTGTGATTCGTGTCAATGATGTGACATCGATTATATGCATAATCGGGCCGCAGCATCTGAGTGAGATCGTCCACGTTTTCTTCAACAATGTCTGCTGCAAATTCACTACAATGCGACATACGTTGGTTCACATCGATTCCCTCAGGCGAGATGTCAGTATCGTGGCTTGTTATCTCAGGACGTCGCTCCCTAGAGTAATAATTGTTGTGATGCTTTGCGGCGAAGCAATCCTCAACGGGCGGTCGATGCTCCTCATTGTTGCTCTTGTTATTGACCTCGGCAAGTTCAAGATTTGAACCGCCACGACCCATCGGCGAACAACCATATCGACTTGGGTGAATGCCGAATAAAGTGATGATATCCTCACCAATTTTACCTGCTGCAACACGCATTTCACCATGATGAAATGCATAAATCCATGGGTTGACACCACTGTGTGCCAGAATTGGGAGACCCAGCCACACTACTGACCAATCAGATAAGATTTTTGTCCCACAAAAAATGTCCACCAGCATGCAAGTCTGTGAACACAATCAAAATAATACGGTTTCCATGAATACAAAAAACATCGACATATTGGATAATTGCTGTTTCCAAACAGAATAAAAGGGGTCATTCCAGTGTTGCTTCACTTCATAATTCAATTAACAAAATTCTCTCATACATCCTGCCTGGTTTCTATTCCATTTAAATTCATTCTTCCCTCCAATGCAACCAGAACAAAATACGGTGGAATATTTTACTGATTATCTGGAGATGATTATAACATGCAATGGTAATAGGAGAAATGGGCGACTCAAAAAGGGTAGGAAAGCCGGAACCGTGATGAATAACGTACAACCAACCTCAACATTTGCTCGTTTATGTTCCCAACATGAATGCTCATTTTTTTCTTTTCCCTTCTCGCGAATTCGAAACTATCAATTTGCTCAGTAAGATGTGTACTGGTATTGCGCACTTCTTTCCAGTTGGATTAGATCAACGAGAATAAACTAAAATATTTACCACTGATGGCGACAGTAATGTGAAAGACATGAGAAAGTTTTCGATACACATCATTACACCTACGATCTTATTTTACCACTCCCAACAAGTTCGCATGTTATTACTTTGTGATTCCATTCGTGTACACGAGCTACTTTGAAATACTCCAGCGAGGGTGAGATGAGTGCACCTACTCTGTTTTTGTTTTCAACTTTTATCACCGTAACTTCATTGCATTTACAATGAACTGTGTGTCACGATGAAACGTGCTAAACATGGACAAATATATGTTCTTCGGACAGTGGTGTGTGAAGTTATATTAATCTATGTGCCAAAAGGAAACGCATCATTTGGGTCAGACACTGTTATATACTGCGGAAAGTAGAGAAAATTCACGTCAAATGTAATTATAAAGTCTTTCATCTTTTATTTGCAGAGTGCTTGTCATATCAACAGTTCTATCCTAATGTAATCCTAGTGGAATGCAGTCAGTGGAAACGGATACTTTATATGAGAAAGAAAAGTTTTTAATTAAATTGTGATAATAATAATGCTTGACACATGAACCATTCGGACTTTTTTGTGGAGTCATAGTTACAACAAAAACTCTCATTGAAATATGAATTGAATTAGTGCGATAGAATGATAGTCCTACAGTCAGGGAATTTGATTAGATTGTTACATGGTGAATTCACTTTATTAGAGAGAAGTGAACTTCGCAATTGACATTTCCACATTGTGATATGTTCATGAGAATAGAATTGAGTGATTCCTTTGTAGACTTCGGTTTGGATTCGAATTGTGTTACAGTGCGGATCATCGATAAAATCGATATTCATGGTTCTAGTCACAATCACAAGACACTGAATTATTGCAGAATGGGGTTTACTAAAAAAAGGTGATATTGCGATAGTGTCAATTTCTATACCTGAAATGGCAGCCACAAAATGATGAAAGCACCAACAGTGACAGCTAAAGTTTGGCCGTATCGTGGTAGGGCCAATGTCTGCGTTTGATGCCTGAATGACAGCTCAACAGTGTAAATGGCACGAGCGTGCGCTCGTGCGACGAGATAAACGTATATGTAACAACCAAGTAGAACAAGAGCACTTGGTGCCCACACTGCTATCACTAGAAACACTCGGACGGGTGGCTGGATCGCTGCTCCAAAACGACACGTTTCACTGTAAAAAAGAAATGAGAAATAGAAGAAAAATTATTGTCATTAGTACATAAAAGATACAATTTCCCGATAAATATTCCATCTCATTTTTCACTTCTACTGAATTATCTCATAACATTTCGGTTCTTCGTACACAGTACCATAGAATCATTCTTTTTGCGCTCGAGTTAACAATAGAAACAATAATAAATGAAACGAAAAAGAAAAAATGGTAAAAGGAAAAACATGAGGAATGAGGTCATATTTTATATGAAGCCTCGATCAAACGTACAGGTCGAGTAGTACACGGTGATTTTTATTCTCTTTCGCCATTGTGTGATGCATGAAAATGTCATTCTTATTCGTCAACAACAATTCATAATGTAGCTTTTAATTTATTTTCAAGTCAAACAGAGCTTGAAAATGACGTTAAATCCATTTACATTTCAACAATGCAAACAGAATGAAAGAGAGGGAAGAATCTGAATCGATATGTTTTAATGAAATTGCATCATATTCTAGTCTCGCATTGTGTTCGCAGTCTTCTCGTCTATTTATTTGACTGCCATCTAAATTTGATATCGAACATGTATATGATCAATAAATATGGAGTGATATTCCACTATTGTTCACCATTCATTTGATTCTGATAAATTGAATTGATTATTCTAATAGGTTTCAATTTTTAATAGATGAGAAATTACATTCAGCATAGCTCACCTGTTTGATTGAGAAAAACCCAATATGTGGGAATAAATAAGTGGCGAAAATCCCACAGCGATAGAATAAATCCAAAACACAGCGATATATCTTTCGACGCTACTGTGTGTTATAATATTCTTGTAGCGAAGTGGCTGAGCAAGTGATGTAAGTCGATCAACTGCTATAGCTACTGAGATAAGAACACTCACGCTGCATAAGGCGATGACAATGCAGTATGGAAAGATGCTGATACTTGAGCTACCTGATTCTGGTATACCAGACAGTTCTAGATGGATTCCAAAAGGCATAAATACTCCAACCTGTTGAATATCGAATTTCACACCGAATTATTTTAATATATACATACCACTTATTTTATAATATCATCGAATATTTGAAGGAATCTATAAGAATGAACTCTTTTGAACATTATGATGTCGATGAATTGTTTGATAAAAAATATCACTTCTGAGAAAGATTGCTGTGCTAATATTTACTTTGTGACCAAGTGACATCTTTTCATCTGAAGAATGTCTGGATAGTATTTTTTCAATTTTTAAAAATAACATCCCATTCAAAATGTATTTATGTTTACCATCACCATCATGACAATACTGGAGTGATCATTCATCGAAGTCTACTTAATTTCTAAAGTTTTCTCCATTATAAATATTGAATTTTTGCAGTAAGTATTCAATTATTATTGTTCCATGTAACTCAAGAAGATTTCATATTTGATTTAATTTCGAGTATTCACCTCCAGGTATTGAACAAGTGGTGCTGATCATTCAATCATTGCAAGGAATGGTATTCAATATTGAATTATGAACATATGGATTTCATATCCCTTTGTGATCGACAATTCGCCATAAACATTAGTTCATTCAATTTCCTCGTCTGTGCTCTATTCTTTTCTCACCGTAGCGGGTCAATGAAAAAAAATGAGTCTGCAGAGACGCTATTGATTTCATCAATATGAGTATATACTCACGCCGAGGTCACTGAGTGCAAGTGATGCAAGAAGACAATTGGATGCTGTTCTCAAACGTTTGTATCGATAGAACGCTGCTAGAATCATTGTATTACCACTGATGGTCACTGGCGCAAGAACAAAAACAATGGAGAATGCGATGACAATTGATAATGAACTGGTGTCATCTCGTGCGTCAATCTTCGTCACTGTTGGTACGAGTGTACTTGTTATTTGACCAGCTGCAGTGCTCGACAATGGACCTAATGCCAAACTGGACATCGTATACAAATATGTTTTGTGAACGCAAACGGAAGCGTTCTAGTATTCCCACGAGACGTAGACTCCTGGGTGAATGAGTGGTGAGTCAAGTTTTCTCTGAAAGAAACTTGGCCATCGTCATTTCCTCAACGGTCCTTCAATATGGTATGTCATATACATTTTTCTCCCTCGCCCTTTCCTTCCTTTTTTCGTTGTCCACTTTATTTCGAGGTATATGTAGAGAGATTGGAGATGTTTGTTCCGGGTTTACAAGCAAGCTACATCTAGCAAACGAGCTTCTGCCACTCAACGTATACTCCAACCATTCCCTTTAAGATCCCTGAAATAAAAGCAAAGGACGAAGTGGATTAATGGCCAAGAATCTTGGTGGAACTTTTGTGGTCAATGTCATTCGAGGACATGCTTTTAAAGTGCTACTTCTACTGTTCAGTTCATTTCACTTTTTCTCCCATCTTGAGTAACTCCTTCCTCCATCGTGATCTTTGATAACAGAACTGTGACATTTATTTTTACGATTCTTCACAATATCTTCAATGGCTTCAATTCGACATAACGCAGAATTGATAAACATCGAGAAGTCAAGAACATTCGACACTTTTCACAAACTGATATTCCTTCTAATTATTTAGGTGGTTAAATGATGAAGATATTCACTGATATTTTACAACAGAATGATTTGAAATGAGATGATAACTCCATCTCTTATTTTATTTCAGAATGAAAAAATATTTGCGATCAAGAAAACTGAAGATGCGAATGACATGATGATATAGATCTATACATATAGTTTATTGGAATAATGAATGACGTGTAATAACGTTTCCTTGTTGGAAGGAAAGTCACGACGGAGTCGGGAGCAAAAAATTGTACCATGGAAGCAGGTGGACTCTTTGTCCCAGTTTTCTCTTCTGCATTATTGAAAAAGTCTCGATGGTATAAATACAGATCCACGATGCTATTTATGTGCTATATTCTCAATGTGAACGCTGTCATTATGAATATCTGGCAAAGATATTTGTTGTCGTACGCATTTGTATGAATATTTATATTTACGAATAAGAGAAAATCTTCATTCATTAATATTTCGTTGAATGATGTTGCCATCACGAAAAATATTAATAAATTAATGTTTGACCACTCAACGATGAGTATTATACAGTGACTGAAATATTCATTAATGTCTCAACCAATTCAAGGTTCCAATTCCCAGCAAAGATAAAGACCGAATTAATTTTATATGTAAAATAACTCGAGGAATATAATTTCCAACCTCTAAATTCGACAAATACAATTTCGAACAAATGCGATGGAATAAAACAAAAATGCACTCTCATTCTTCAAAGTTTAACGCACTAATTGCCTATCTATTTTATCCATTTCAAACAAATTTTGATTGAAATCGAGGTAGTTAATCGAATTTCTCATCAAAACACTATTTACATGAACTACTTTGTTTCCCCGCTCATTTAATAATTGTAACATTCCATTCAACAATTGAACGAATTGTGCCACGGGGAAAAAAAATATACAATTAAAATGTAAATTTTAATTTCTTTTTCAATACCAACTTCAATTCCCGATGAACACATCACTATTCCCAAATGTAAACAATAAAAAGTACTACGTAATATCTGTCATCGTTGGATGAATATATAGGATGAGAAAGTTTATATACCAACTCGTATATATTTTCGAATGAATATAAAACATCTTATACCTAAGGGATATTAATATTCAAATTGTCATACTGAACACATGATTTTTTTATTCCCCATCATGCAAATAATCGTGTACTACTAGACATCAAATGAAAATCGTGTCTATATCCAACAGTGAGCAATATTATATAAACAAATTGTAATGAATCTAACTTTGTATCACTCACATGACATTCATTACCCTTCATAATGTGATATCGATGAAACATTTATCGAAATTCATCACAATAATTGTATTACATTACAACTATTATTTCTTATAAGAATATATTTTATGATTGTGTTGCACGATTCAACGCACGTGCACATGTTTATTGATGGTAGCGTGAAAGCAAGTTAACCTTGACCTGCACCTACTCGTATTTATTCACATGTATATATGCACTTTATTTACTTTGTCTATATGCATTCTTGAAAGTGAGAATGGGGTGCAATACTCGGAGAATAGATGTTTTACTATAAAAGAAAGAGAGAGGTTATGTGAGGATATAGAACTGAATGTAGAGAGTGCGGTTGATAGATGGGAAGAGGAAGTGAGTGCAGCAGCGAAATAGAAGGTTTGTCGAGGGGATGGATAATGGTAGATCTTCAATTGTAGTGGTTGACAAACGCTCTAGATACAACCACAATATCACACTGGTATTTGAATACATACTTGGTCGATCTTTGCCCTGGTATGTTGAACGAGATGAGATACTATCATTGATTTGTATTTATATTCTCAGTGCTTCCAAAGATATTCAAATATCAACTTCTTTTTCCAGATGGACTATACATTCTTTTGATCACCTCAATGATTTCAAGTCAAAGGCCACAGGCTGATGAACCGGAGAGTTTATTTGTTGCAGGGGCTTCTATCTTTAGATTTGTTCGAAATGGGAAAATAACAGTTGATTCAAGTATTTGATTGCTTTGTTTGGTTGCATTGAAGATTTTGATCTGCTAGGAATATCATGTGCAAAGATTTGCGCAATGACCGCATTGACGGAGTTACCTAGTCTCGACAGATGATCGACGGTGTCCTGACTGACGTCGCAATTATGAAGTGATGATCATTTTTTATGTAATAAAAGATGGATAATCTTTATCAATTAATTGAATTGAAGTATAATATACGACGTCACATGTCATGAATTTACTTTTTCTTTTACATGTTTTGTCTTGTTATAATTCTTCGAGCGTGTTAATGCGGAAAAGTTTTGGCGAAAATGTTGAGATGATGGAAGTTATAAAGGTTTGTAATTGAGCGTGTGAGGGTCAACAAATGGGTACGAGGAACTTCGAATACATTTTCCTCGAAACTTCGTTCCGCAAACTCATTGAAGGACCCCTTGAAAACTAATGTATTGATTCAGCTCAAGTAAGTTTTATTGGATTTGTATTCAAATTTTCACAATTTGTTCTAAAATTGTTACAGACTGAAGGAAATATTTATTGTTACGCAACGGACATTCCGTTCGATTCCACGACGCATTTGAATAATTGTTATTGAATAATTGGTATAGGAGCTATGAAGGTAGGCCTTTTCGATCATGGCAACTTTTTTGATTCTTCTAAATCGATACAGAGCATGGACACATGTCAGACACCTCTTGCAATGTCATATTTAATTAAAACTGGCATGTTTTACTCTCTGTAATATCGATTGCTCTCGACAAAAGTCGCATGAATGGTAAATTGAACAATTGGTGAGCAATTTAGTTATCATCCTAGGAGAAATGACCAGAATGTTTCACTATCCGATCTCCGATACAATTTTCCATGGAAATTTCAAATTTGAACTCATAACGGTCTCAGTCATATCTGTGGTAACACATATAGAATTTAAAATTCCACAGTGTCTATGAACGTACTTGAGCTGAGGAATTCCTAAGCACATCGCGACATTCGATTTGACATGAATCGATCGTCGACATCCACACGTGGTTCCGTGAACAATGACCGTGACCTTCGGCCAATCCCAAGTGCCAAGTGCAGCGGCCCAAGGCTGGCGCCGCGACGACCATGTCTTTCTTTACCGCTTTTTCTTGCTCAACCCCTATTGTAATGTACAATGGGGCGTCACCCTGTCTGCACATACGCCACATCGCATCTATTTATCCACTCACGTCAAACATCATTTCATTGTTGTGATTTTGTTTATAGATACGCTGAGATTCATATATCCAGAATTTTCGTATAAATCACAACTTTCTGTTATTTTATTTTTCATGCAAGTGACATCCGTCAATTCTCTTCTCGCCTTGATACAAACTCTTTTTTTATTGCAATTGACGTTTGAAAATATTGATGCACTCAGCGTGAGGTATGTCAAATTGCGAACAATAAAAACTCCAATCGTGTTGTCTATTTTCTCATCAGTGGATACGCCACTGGCGATCAAGTTCATTGATGGTATTCATGGGCTGACAAATGTAAAATATTTTTGTATTGTTCTCGTATTTTCATTCGACCCAATGCAGTTAACATTTCTAACTTGTCATTGATTATTTTCCATTAACAGTTATTGTGTGATTCCAAGAATGGAACCGATTAAGATCAGTATTATCATTCACAACAACTGGACATTGTCAATCATCATACACAACTCTATTAATTCTGTAAATTGAGCAAATATTGGATATAGCAACCATAGTTATTGAACCGCAGATAAGAAAATAATGGATTTCTCTATTCATGTTAACATGCGGCCAACGTGTATATTGAAATTTTCATTCACCATCGATTCTGACTTATCGTGTAAATAAACGAGGTACCATAAACCTGCAATTCATTTTCATACAACGTCGATAGAATTTAGTATCGTGCGTGGTGCCCATGGAAATAGAAAAGGGGGAAAAGGATTTGCATAATTAATCTTCTCCCGATCGATAACACATAGAGATGTATTGCACTGAACGAACGTGGTATATTTCCATGCAGACCATTCTTTTCTCTTCTATTCAATTCGAGAAATTGTCCCACAGTTAAATATTTCTACCAGTATTTTCATACAAACATATCACAAAATCGATTATACGATAGAGTTATTTTAATTCTGCCATATTCATTCAATGTTTAAATAATAATTTTGTGGGATATTCATAATAAAAGAGAGACTGATTCGATGATTATGAATTCTGTGTCCTGTCCTAACAATGACGATAGTTAACTGTAAGCACGCAAGTTGGAAATATTTGTCATGAAAATTTTATGAAAGCTTGATTGATTCACTACTTATGAGTCTTGCGTGTTTAATAGTAAAGAAATTATTTATGGTGTCATTACGTTGCTGTTGGAGTTCAATGTTATATACTGTCAGTCTACATCGTTGATTTTCCCCTTAATATTTCAGTTAGTATGCTGGAAATGAAGTTGAACAATGTTGTATGGAAGAATAAATGATACTGTGGTAAATCATTTAAGTCCAGAACAATTGCTTTGGCAATTGGTTCAAGGCATGTAACACCACATTTCTGTAACAAGTGAGAAATAAACAAATTATGAACTCAATTGCGTGGGATAATGAACCGAATTGTTGTATTGGTTTTATTATTCAATATGACGATCACATTGAGTTATCCGTATGGAAATTTACATATGGATTTTGCAAGGAGTGAGAAAACATATGAGATAACAAACTGTGTGAAAATTGCAGTGGGGAAACTGTTTGATGTAGGTGAGTCAATCAATGTTGTACTCCCAAAATATTTCGTTCGTTTATATGATGAAGGAGAGATGTTGAAGGGATTGGAGGAATACATAACGATAAAAATTTTTGGGGTGTATAATGAGATCGTACATCAAAAAAATCCTCCGAACAAAATCCCCTCTGCTTTTCTTGTATTATTTAATGACAGGGAGAAATTTCAACAAGATTTCAACAGTCAAGTCTTCAAAGATTCATCAAAATTTTTAATTGTAATCAACGATATGATCAACTCGTTACAAAATTTCTCACAGATTTTGACTCGGAATGGTTTTAAGAAGGTTGCATTCCTGCAAGTTGGTCAGCATCAACCAAATGATCATGTTAAAAATAATTCTGGTATTATTGCAAATTGCCAACAAGTTTTGAGAAATCCAGACAGCATACAATTCTTGGAACCTAAGCCTCCACCTGTGTTACAATTTGTCAAGATAATCAATGATGATTTCGTGCCAAGCAACGGGCGTAAATTTAAGAGGAAGAAGAAGAAGAACATGAGTTTTGCAGCACGTCTACTCTCACCAATAGCTGAAAAGTTTTCCATGGAATTGAAACAACATACTGAAACATGGGAATGGAATGCGACATTGAATCTAATGAAACGTGACATGGTCAATATCATATATGCACCAGATCAACAAAATATTACGATACATCTAAATAAGTTGACTGTACTCGCACCAGTTGAATTTGATTCAGTGTACGTTGTCGACCTAGTGAGACCAGCATCACTCAAATATTTTACATTCGCACAAATTTTCACCACACGCGTATGGTACTGCACAATTTCAGCATTCATTGCAGTGATACTTCTCAGCCTTTTTCTCAATAAATTTCAACCTGCCGGAACAAAGCAAGAGTTCATCTACTTCAGTGATATTTTCATGATGACATTGAGCCAAGCCATTCCACATGCACCAACAAAATCTAGTTTCAGATTTGGTGTTGGAATGTGGATATTTTTCGTGTATATCATGACTATTGTGTTCAATGATAATTATCGGAGTACTATAACAGGATTACCACGAATAAAACTATTGAGAACTTTCGAAGATGCTATAGAAAGCGGTAGAATCATTTATGGTTCAGAGTATTACGTTAATCTTCTTCGTAATAGCACGGATCGACGGATGGCTGACTTTGGTCGCAGGTTGTATAATTTTCGCCCATAAGATTTTCACGTTTAGAATAACAATACTGAGTTCACATGTTTTCTGAATATTCGATATCTGTTTTGGAATGTTCACATTAACGCTTCAACACTTGAATTTTACTTCTCCCAGGATGGAAAGGCGAGCACAAAATTTCAAGTGTTTGAAGAGTGGGTAGAGAATGAAAAACACCAATTTCAATAGTATATGAATGTATAACTTGCGGATTATATTGATACTGTAACGGAAATTGAATTTCTGATGGCACATTCATTTCACGCATACGTAATCACGAATCAGGGGTATCTACCCAAACTCACCAACTTTTTACTGATATTTTTAACGTTGCTATATCGTTGAGATGTTTGTGCTTATTTGATAATTCGTTTTCTCATGATATTTTCACCGGTTACAAATAGTAATATATTATTACAGCAATTTTTTATGAAAGTGAGATGGATAAAATTACAAAACAATTTTATAACTCATCGTTTATCGTTGGAAATTCTAAATAGCATCGAAATTGAATTCAGTATTGGGAAAATTAAGAACGTGGAAATGGTTCAGTATCCTCACGAAATGAACTATATAAATATTTTTAGAATCACGTTGATAATAATCCCTGAATTTTTCTAATTTTCAGATGTGAAATCTCGCCATCTCAAAACACTTTGGACAAAATACTTCATTCTTATGGTTTGGGTCTTTTGCGACAAAGTGACGTTCTAGGACATAATAACATCAACCGAGCAATTGCGTCGGAGCAACTTTATTTTCTCACAAGCACACAAATTTTCACAAGTTATTCTATATTGTTCACAAAAAATGATGACTATTTCAATCAAGCATATGGGGAAGTTGTTGGAATGAAAAGAGCAATGGGTATCTTGAATAAAATCAGGACTGATTACAACAAAGAGAAATATGGGGTTCGTAATGTACGATTAATGGAAAAGCCGACCCAAAGCTCATCCATAAAACTTCTTCACTTGATCCGAGTACTCAAATATCTTTATGGTGGATATTTAATTGCAACGGTGGTTTTCTTTCTGGAAATTATAATTGACAGAGTGAAGAGTTAATTTTCAAATGAACTGTATTCACGAATAATTGTATATTGATACCTCTATTCACGTATGGAAAAAATGCTAGATGATTATGTACCCAGGAATGATTTCCTCTGAGTTGTTCATTATGAGTACATGTTTACCTTATTCGTGAATTTATTGAATACGCTGTGCAACGAAAAGTTACATAATACTTGTTGCTGTTGGCAATATGTGGGCTGTTAAAATCAGAGATGCCAAGCTGTCGGCGGATTTGAGTTTTACGTTTCCGTCATCGCTAAATTTATACATGAATATTTTAATTTCAATCCTCCATCAATTTATCCTTCATCAGATCATTCAATCATCAATAATGCAATGCGATTTCATACGTTTTTTATCTCCCTGAAAGATTGATGACAATAGGACTCTTTTTTCCAAATGTATATTTCATATTTTTCACATTCTGTTCAGGAATAGTAGGCCGTGCACCTATAGACATGCAGCACAATATACTCTCAATATTGTACAAGCTGTGGAAATAATAATTACTGGAAATTAAATATGCGTATTCGATTGCCTGTTCCGATATTTCACTATTACAAATTTCATTATCAAAGAAAGCAACAGAAACGAACATAACGAATGTGAAATAATAAATGGAAAGTAAATAAAATATAATTGAATGAGAAATAATAAACAGTGGGTAATAATGTGGATAGAGATTCATTAACTATCATTAATGTATGAACTTCACGTTCCATGTGTGCCATGGCACTTCTTCTGCGGATCAATAACTCCCAAAGGCATTCCCGCCGGAAGTTTTACACGGGTTATGAAAGGAACATGAAGCAATTTCCAGAAAATTTTCATTTAGGAAATTCATCATTGCTGTAGGCAATCATAATATGAAAAGCTTCGTGCATCACCATATATATGTCACCATAGATAACATTTCAACAAAGAAATGGTTTCTATGGGAATGGTAGAAGTATCGTCAAATAAAATGAACGATACAGGAGAGCTATCGTTAAAATGCACGAAATTAGTTACGTAATTCTCGTTTCAATATCAATATTAGCATATATCGATTTTTCATATATTGCAATTTGCACGCTGCCTCAAGCTATGACGATTTGACTTTTTTGCCAATGCGAAAGTACAACTCTGTGCAATGTGCGAATGAGATATAAAGGTTGCCAGCCTTTTTATAGATGTCAATGCCACTGTAATAGTCTTTCGTTTCATTTGTTCTGTACGTGCTGACATCACCATCACCAGCATCATCATTGTCATCGTTGCTTTTATACCACTGGCGAAAAGTTGAACGTTATCTCATATCCTTTAACGCCCACTTCCTCATCTCATTCTGATGTGCAATAAGATTTTAGCTCCGAGTTCATCGCGTCACACGTTAACCACATGAATTAACATCACGTCTTATCTCTGTTTAACCATGCGCCTGACGTTCGTATACATTTAGCGAATACGCAATAATGAAGCTTGTACAAAAGCGTGCGAATTCTTTGATGAATAAAAAATTTCATCCATATCTGATGTGGTCGGAAGATTTACATCAAACGAATAAAATGTATGCCATTTTTTTGTCTCAGCAAGATTAAAAATCCTTGTGTACTTATTTTATTTATCTGTCATTCTCTTTGGTTTCTCTTTAAACTTCCTCCATGGGACATCTAATCTGCATAAAATCGACATCCGATCTGTACAGTTCAAATGAAGAATCTGGAAAAATAAAATTGGAGTACATCTGTTCTGTTGAAAGTTTTACCATTCATGTATGTTATTCCTTCAATTCCCCGTTCTTCAGGAATTGACAGAGAAGAAATAGAGAAGTCTCTGATATGGTACATATATGCATGACCTTTCGACTTGATCTCTCATTGTAAATTCAGAGATGATGCATCTGGGTGTATATAGATACTGAGGTACGTAGTGTGAGTGTATGTGACGCATTTTCACTAAGTCCTTGATCTCTAACGTTGCGTATTAGATTGGGACATCAAGTGAATTTGCATTCAACTGCAATTACACAGGATAACAACGTGTCAGTGGGCTTTTGCATCATTCACTGCTCTCAATATATATGTATATATATTGCAGTGGACAAATCGACGAATTCTGGAACGCATTCTCTATCTTGCCTCATCAATTCATCAATTATTTTCCGAATCAAATTTCCGGTCGAGCTTTGATTCCTGATTGAAGTTGCAGCGATTGAGTTTTTATTCGAAATTAACTCTCGGAATAAAATAGAAATACTGCTGCACATGTAAAAATGAAACTTGTTCAATTTGCGGCCACTATAGCAAAGTTGTCTTGTATAAATTTGTTCCAGAATGAACAGCGATAAAAAATATCACCTAAATTTATTCAAGATAAATTTCCAGTTCTAGATCTTATTATATCGTTTCTCTTATTTCTTCAAAGATAAATAGAGTCAAGTGATGAGAAGAGGAGTAAATGAAGAATAATAAACCCGAGGTGATATCGGTGTGGTTAGATAAAAAATAAAGAAAAGGAGCTTAATAAAATAAAAATGGAATGAAGCAATGATGAAAGCGGTATAGTTGATTGAAAGGTACGAGGATCGTTTTAAGGCACTATGCCTGAATCCTGTCAAAATCCTCTCACGATAATTTGTTCACGTTGAACGACAAGCATATATGTGTCCCCAAGAGAATCATCGAGAATTCCACTTTATCTCTGGCCAAGAGGTGAAAAAAAATCTGCTGTCGGACTTTCTTCTCCCTCATTCTCATTCCCATTTTTTTCCCACCCGTTACATTGCCATCTCTTATTTGATCCTGATCCTTTTAGACTCAATGACTATTCCACGTGCCTGTGATCTTACTACAGAGCGCAAAGAAATAACGGGCATTTTCGTACCATCACGAAGATGTAGGTGTTTTCATTTTTTTTATGTTGGCCATGTATATATAAAAGTACCAACATGGTACTCACATCTGTGATTTATATCATGGGATGGTAGAATCAAAGTCACAAAGTAGCATAATGCTCTTTTTGTATAGTTGCATTACTTCTGCAGCTTTACAATCTTGTGTCTGCATGTTTGAATGGAATGATGAGTGGTAAATGTATATTCATATGAATGTTTTGTTTGGATTATTTCTGCCACGAAAATAACATTATGCTATTTGTTTTGAATAAAGAAATCCGATTTGTACTTCTGTATCTGGGAAAATGGTGATTTAATGTTGATTTTTTTCTCATATTATTGCTGTGCAAGTCCGAAAATATTTTTCTTTTCTTGCAATGTACTATCCATCTGTAATATGGTGTATAGAATATGAGCATCAACTTTATAGTCAATATAGTCTTTGAAATATATATTTATATATTTACTTGATTCATCTGCTACATCCAACATATGCTGCATATAGTGATATGCCAAGTTTTATCTATGCATATTTTGCTCTCCGATGCGGTAGGAAAATTCTAATTTTGATTTCGTACGCATCGCCAGCTTTACATAGTTTATGCACCTCTGGGGTATGCCAGAGAGTACTTTTCTAACAGGCGGTGTAGCTTGTACCGGAAAACAAACGATGCGACTCTCACTCACAGGTACTGTACCTATTTCTTCCATCGAAATAACACGTAAAAAAGTTGACCTGAATAATGCTAAATAAAAACAAATGTAAAAATTTATGAAATAAATGAAAACATATTAAACTACATAATGTGGAATTAATTCCAACGATATGATACAAAGCAGAATGAATGAGGTATCAAATTATTGTATTTCTCCTCAATATTACAAGCATGGAACGGGAAATTCATTTTTCGCTCGGGGATAAAGTGGACAAAATTACTTTCCGTTGTTGAATAATATTTTTCATAACACAAAAGAATCAGCGATGAGCACTTTTAATTTTTGCATGGAGCCGAACTTTGAAAAGTTACCAAGATTACCAACACAGCAGTGAAATTTGTTGCTCTCCCCAGTAACATAAAAAAACCACGAAAACTTAATTAATTTATGCAAAAATATGTTTTTTTTCTCATAGAGATTGTTAATATGTCATATGAAATTACTTCCAGATTTCAGTTCGAAAAAGGCGACATAATAAAATTCTCTCTTGACTAGGAGATAAGTATTGTTGACTTCTAACCGGGGGGTGGATTAAAAGTACAATAAACATGGAAAAGCATAGGAGATGAAACCATGTCAAGGGCACAATGCCTCAAGAAATGGCTTTATAAAAAGAAATACAAGTTAACAGAGACAAAAATCACTTCTGTCTACTCCCCTTCATTGAAACATTAGTAGCATTGTATCACAATCATCGCAGTTTTCCTATCAACTCGTTCACTTCACATTGTTGCAAATCAATAAGAGTTATGAAAGTGGACAATACATTAGCACACTTCTCTTCCGGCTGTTGATATAACAACCAACATTTTCTTGTTCTCTTCACATTTTTTTTCTCCATCATACGAAGTATCCGTCTGCAAATGAAATAATATATTCTCTTTGTCGTTGCTCAACTGTTCTCAGAGATAAAAAAAAACGATATCGCGTAATTCGATATAGAAATGCATTGAGAATTTTCTTCTCAACAGACGTGTCTGTTATCTTCTAATTATACCTGTCTTCTTCTTGACAAATGCATTCTCATACATTATTTATTTATTTTCATCATTGAAAGCAGATATATGTTCAACCATAGCGAACTGTTGAGGGAAGTTCTATCTCATCTGCACCCTCTTCCTCAGCTTTCCATCACTAACTCACAGTTTTGTGTCCTCCTAGAGTATTCCAGATACAACTTTCTCGGGATACAAGAGTTGTCCAATTAACAGACCGCCTCCAGTTCAACACCGTTGGTCACCTAAGAGCAATGTCGCTTGTACAAAGTTAAAACAAAAAACTTCCTACTTCAACAAACTTCCACGACTTAATTTTGTCATGTGTATAATCTTCTGAGGGTATTCTGCTAGTATAATAGCCATTAGATTAATTAGATGAAGACATGCCAGGTGTGTTACATCCACTCAGATCGCCCAATATCCTAAATTAATGACAATTGCAATTTGAAGGGCGAATTTTTCTCTTTCCTCCAATTGTCCTTGTTGAAGAAACGTGACTTTCCTTGTTTCACTAGATATCCTGATCAATCTGATACGCGTTAATGAAAGCCGGATATATCCAGCTAAATTCAATCATTAATCAAACCGATTTGATTCATGATATGGCTAATAACATCGGACAGGACCAATCCGGGGATCATTTATGTCCAGGATATATGCAGTGCCAGATAAAAACATCTTACCATGTGCTATTTTCACAGAGAGATGAACTTCAGCGATGTAATTACTTTGATTCAATTTATCAAATAATCTATTCCAATGGAAGCCAAACAAAGTGCGAAATCTTGTTTTGCACTTCGATGCAAAATTCCAACCAGAAAAACACATCAAAGTTGCGAATCTTGAAACTGTTATACCACTTTAAGTACACAAATGTTGGATTGGTCTGATATCAACAATAACAGAACTCACATGTTTGTTTATCCCATTTGGATCTGAATTCTCGCGAATATTTTGATGCGAGGAACAAAAACACCATGTGACTAGTTAACGTTACATCATATAAATCCATCAAATATATACTTCGTACACAGTATAATGGTAGCTGATAAAATACATAGGTGGATGAATCATACAATATCATGAATGAAACAGAGAAATGGAAAGAGATGATTATTCTCCCCTTTCACCCTTGTATATTTATACAAGACAGTGGTATAACAATTTATCCTTCTGTTGTCATCGAGTCATTTGATATTCTTTATCGTCCAGACGGGTTGTGGGCATGTGATGGATTGTTATATGGTTCCATACATACATTATCTTTTTAAACTTACTTGAAGGTCATCCAAACCGAGTCTTTCCACAAGAACCACAACACATACTGACTGGTTAATACCTTGAGTATGTACGTTTCCATATTATTAATCGCTTTCCAGTCATGTTGAGTAATCAGCTAACAAGCTAACGAGCAAATTTTGATGTATATATATATACTGTAATGCGAAACCATCGAGATAATGTTGAATAATCTACAAGATAAAGTTGAAGTAGAATTTTTAAGTTATGCACCGTGTAACTTCTGATAAATTCATGTACCTACCTAAGCAAAATGTTAGCAACTTGCACGTACGAGCAAATTCCAGTGGCGAAATTGTTGAACTTCGAATATAGCGGTGAATTTCAACGCCATATAGTAAGTTTGTGTCATCCTTAAGTTCGTTAATAAACATTTCTAGAAGCACCTGAGAAATAAAATCAGTTACATATCCATCTGTATTTTGCGATTTACTTACTTGTGAAATAGAGGATTGTACAGTTTGGAATATGCTATGATGCAACCAAACACTTCTATACAAAACAGACACTGTAGATGCGAGTGTATGTAATAGTCAAGGCGAATCATCCGGCTTACACTCATGTACACATTTCCACATGGTGGTAAATTTTACTCTAGGAAAATATCTATATACAGCTCAAGGATGAGCTTGGATTTTTGAGCACTCTAGTCTTGAACATATACCATGTCCACATGGCTTTTCACCAATATACGACGTGCAGCAATTGTCTCGGCTTCATAGCAACTGACATTCGCAACGACAGTGTTTCCGAAGCTTTCATGCTTAACCTCCATATCCTCATGTTTCATTTCCCTCCAATATAAACACAACAAATTTGATATTTTATGGTAGAACACATTCATCAACTGTCTGATATTCCAAATGGAATCATCATCAGTGTTAATATGACGTTGTAACGCGCAGTAAATTTCTAGAAAAAGTTTCAAATGATATTTGAAGAAGTTGTTAAAATTATTTGATATAAAACATTTTTATTACTCGATTCCGTACCTTTTCCTCCAACGCAGTTGTAATGAGATTCCCATGTCAATTGCGATTTAACACACTTCACATCGAAAAAAGACAAGCGGAGAGCGAGAGGAAGTTCACCATGTAGTTCCCGATGCGGGGTCATGGAATTTAATGAAATACTTATCGCTCTCTGTGCTATTTGCTAAAGACGTAATTTTAACCACTGAGCTTTAGCACACACAGCTCAAATTTCGTCACAAAGACTGCACTTCCCTTTGTGGAATATCCCATTGCTAACTCCATTCGGAGTTTCGCTCTCACAATATGTCACGAAAATTTAACTCTCCCCCACTTAAGTTGTTCTCAACTGTATATATATAAATTAACACTGGGTATTATGGAGGTTGTGGATAAACTGACTTCTCTAGTTTAACCAAGCCATTAATTATAATATTAGAATAATACGTGAATGTGATGCATTTTAAAGTCAAAGAATTACAAGAGGAAAAATGATAAAACTTCACATTTTCTCTTGTTATTCCAGAGTCTTTTGGTTTATATTGAATTACCGTGTTTCACCCACGTTTTTCTGTGTTTTTTTTAGCACAACTGTATCTTGTGGGTGTATGAACAAAAAACTCTTGAATTAGTGAAAGGAGGACAGAATGTTAGAGATCATAATTGATAGTGGACTAATGAGAGTGGAAATACAAGAAGACTCTGCAATTATTCTCCCATTAATCTGATGGAGATAAAAATCGGAGAAGTGGATTACGAGATGGATCCATTGAAGATATATTTTTGTGAATTTTCATCAGTCTCATCGCACTATGAATGCGTCTTAATCTCATGAATATGAAACATCTCTATTAAAATATGAAATAAAGCAACAATTTGATGTTCTCTCTTTTGTGTCTTCCGGTCAGAATTTTGTAGTCTACTTTGGAAGTAACCCGGACGAAAAGTTGACAATAAAAAAAATTGTGATGAGAATAAATTTTGGTAACCAGACCCGCATTCACTTTTCTATAATTAACTTCTCTGTATGTATACAAATGGTAATGAATACCAGCATTTCTGACATTGGGATAGAATCAATTGTGTTCAGTCGCACATTCTGTCATGAGTCTGACGTGACGCAGTCTCACTTCACTTAGTCGCCGAATTAATTGACGATTCAAATTGTTACGCCTACGCAACTTTGATAGGCGGACTATGACGAGGGATGAATGTCCTTGATGGGCGTCGTGGCGCCATCCTTGAGTGAAATGGAAGCCAGATTAAATGTCGACATGGTTTAAAGTTGTTGGGGACAAATATACTCAGCTTACTATTGCCCGCAAGCCAACTTAATTCTATCCGTTTTTATCTTTTTCATTACGTATATAGTGATAAAAACAATATTGGTTTAGGACAATAACTGACTTCACCCAATTTTTTTTTTATTCCATCTCTGCTTGTCTGCATACCTTCATCCTTGACAAAGCATTAGTATGATGGATTATCTCTTCTCTTTTTTATTATACAACGGCATGTTATCCAATAATTTCATCGATTCTAACCTAGTTTGTTTCGTATTTTCTTTCAATACAGATGATTTTGGAACCCATTATGATCAAAAAAGATAAAGGACCTGTTTGGTAACTTAATAAACATTTATTCAATGTGATTGAATTCCTCATTGGAATTACCAATTAATTTTCCCCAGTTGTGTCATCAGGAGAAATATATTTCTGCAGTGAATATTACGTTCCTTTTCACTTTTATCTATTGTTCAAGCTAAATTGAAATTATAAAAGTTTAATGAACTCAATTATTTCTTACGTTTATGACATTCGTGACAACGTCAATGCACTCATGAATAAATAATTATCGCGTACCATTTGTTACATGACAATAACTACGACTACTTTTTTATTCTCGACGGAGACAATGAATCCAATGGGACAATAAAAATATACTTCAACGTTTTGATGCAAGAAGTAGGAGACATTGGACAATTATGCAATCTCTTTGGAAAATCCATGTGGAAGATGGTAAAGAACGTTCAAGTCGACAATGTCCTTCTGTTTGTCATTTCTAGATGAATATTTAATTTTAAATACGCCACGTTGGAACTGGAATGAAATGGATAGCGAGAGTGCAACGATGTTCTCATAGTCAATAAGAAGAAAAATTGGAACCTATCAGTACATGCTATCAACAAATTGTTACATCATTGGTCAGAAGAAAATAGTGTGAATGAAATACATGAGTAATACTGAAATGGATGAATTAAGAAATGTTTACTTCACAAGTGGTTTTGTCAACTTTCCCATCATGAATATCAAAATAGTTTTGCGTTTGGGTTCTCGTCAAATAAATTTCCGCCTGTGAATTTCATATAAACAATGGACAGATATACAATGCATACAATTTTATCATAGGATATTGGGTTTTGGAAAATAACAAAGAACGCTCGATCCACATTGAAATTGAGTGTTTCATTTCAGTTTATTTTTTTTTCATTTGATCAGAAGCAGTCGGTTGAAATTTCTTGGACATTTATCGCTTTTATATAAATGAAGGGAAGCAAGTGATGAGTCAGTAGAAGTGGAGGTATGTTTAGATAAATATAAAACAGAGACCGCAAAAATATAGAAAAGTCGGCAAATACGTAACAAAAACTCGATTCCATTACGATCATTCACGGTCTCTTTCTTTTTTCATTTGTTTTTTTTTTCCGTCACTCCATCACTTTGTATCGCTCGTTCGCCCTCTTTGCATCGACGACCGTGACGTCGTTACAAATGAGTCGATGGCAATGATGGAGGCTATGCTCGCAGGGAGAAAATACTAATAGACAGATTTATAATTTGATAATGTCATATGAGAACAAAGAATTGTGTATGTATTTATAAGTCACTGTAAAATTCATTCTCATTCGAGGCCACGTTCTCAGTTACGGCAGTTGAACTCTAATGGATATGCGATTAAAGCTTCTACTTATTTGCTTACATGAAAGCATGTTGAAATATGCAGTGTTGACTCGGGGCTTTATGAAGAAAAATGCGCAATGAAATTTACATTGGTGCTGGTGTTCGCGTCACTTTCAGTGAACATGGAGATTTGTGATGGCGCATATCTAATTGTTCTTATCGAATCAAGTGAATTTACTTCATTTCCCTCTTTGTTTCTATATGAAATTGTGTTCGTTGTGAAATTGCTTCATCTCTTTGTAGGTTAAATATAGCTTAATAGAATGGAATTGTTTTATTACAACTTTTTCTTTCACTTATGTTACAGAAAAAAAGTATCCAAATAGTATACGGGCCAACGGGTGACAAATATACGAATAAAGGGGAAAAAAATTGACACTCATATAAGCCAAGACAATGGAGAAGCGGAATGATATATGTGTACGTGGAAAAAAAGCTCTGGGTAAAAAATTTGGGCTCCGTGTGTAGTAAAAATCTGCTTCTAGTCGAATAGAACGGATCATATTGTCTCTGCTTTGTGAGGTTTTGTCACAGTGAATTATTGTTTCCAGAAGATGTCCACTTGGATCACCGTTAAACACTGTATGGTGGAGCAAAATAAATAATGAAATGAATGGAAAGTAGAAGAGAATGAAACCATCATTTGACGAATGAGATCCCCTTCAATTGAGATACCGAATAGTAAATACATTTCTATGTATTTTGTATGTACAATGTATGGACATTGTAAATTCTCGGAATTTCCAGAGTAAGAAGGGAATGAAAATAACTCATATTAATATTTCCGACCTAATTCAAATAGTTTAAAACTCTTTATCTCAAAGGTATACATACTGCATTGCACACATCATCATGACTACGTGAAAATGTCCTGGAGGGTCATGTTGAGTTTAATCGAATTTCTCAACACCAGGAATTTCAGTATCCCTGGTAAAGTTAAACATATTTTGCCATGTATATGTGGTGAACTGTTGAAATTGTTACAGATAGCATCAGTAATCCCAATGAGGTTAGACTATGAGTGGAAGCTGCATCGGAAGTTGAAGAATCACTTCGGTTTATCATGCACTCATAAATGGGAACGTATAAGTGAAATCGCAGACATCTGGAAACGAACATATAACCTCACGATGTACTCATAAAAATTCATACGACGCTATTTATATTTCATCTCCTCTAACGAAGGGAGAATTAATGTTTTGACGATTAATCTAATGTGTTGATGAGTAACAATCGGCAGTTACACTTGATTTGGAGAACACGAAAAGCCAATGAAATATATCGTATGTCTGGGGATCGTCAGATTATTTCACAGTTGTCTACTTGACTCAATGAATTCTTCTTCGACCTTGGTTTCATATTCTACATGTATATTTTATCTTGGATAATTTCTCAAAAATTGGCCAAGCGCAAAAGGTCGTTGAAAAGTTGGCGCGAGCTGTGTACGATCAATCATTCACCAAGGGAGAAAATTAATCGCAATTTTATATAAGGACAAAGTGAAGTGAGTGAGAATTTGTGAAAGGGGTAAAACAAAAACGGAATAAGAGAAAATAAACGTTTGAAATGTATTTTTCAAACTGCTAAAGTTTCGGAATTATGTAATGGTTATTTTCTTGACATTGTGTATGTATAAAGCCAAGAGTTGAGTTATATTTGTTGTGAGTTGAAATTTCTAAGAGAGGACTTGGTTGTAACGTCCTTGTGAAAATTATTAAGTATATTCATAATATAAATATGTATTCATGACAATGCATGAGGTTGATGGCGTGTTGGTGAATTGAATTCATAATCATTTTGCAACATTTACCGCTGGAATTATATTTCAAATTGCATTAACAAATTGTCATTCAATTGTGGGTTTTGTACATATTTTACACTGCCATTTCAACCTATGAATCAATCATGTATATGGAAGTATTTAGATCAGGAAAAGAAGAAATAATAAATCTGTTTCCTGGGATAAATAGTTAACCTGGATAAAATTCCATCAATAATGCATTTTTAATTCGCTCTTTTCAATCTTTTTTCTCATGTATTACGCTTTCATTGGATTTTTCATGTACTCGAATCTGAACTCAATTTTCGCTTCATATCCGCTCACCTTGCGGATATAGCACTTTCATAATGTCAATGTGATAACAGTTATAATGGATTTAATCGTAATTCACTTTATCAGCAATGCAACGAAATTCAATTTCAAATGCACCATTCTCTCTCATTCAATATCTTATTATAGCACCAATCATCTACTGAGAATCGAAAGTTCCCGTGAGAATATAATTGTCATACTTCCATCCCGAAAACTTTTCTCGACTTCAGAATTCATTGAGAGTTTCCAGCTTATGAACTATCTTCAATTTTCTCCTCTACTGAAGTATATCTAACACAAAATGAAGCATCTATTGATAAATTGATTCCTATTATCCATCCAATTTATGATTGACATTACGAACACTCACTCCAGTTGAATTAAACATATTAGAATCGATCTGATTCGCATTTAAGAAGATAATTCGAATACGAAAATTTGATAATTATCTCAATTCAAACTCAACTGAGAGACGAATTTTACCGTCATTTATTTCCTAACTCTATTCATCATATTATCCCCGAAACGAATCATCAACACCAACGTTTTATGAATTGAAAATCATTTGAAATTCACACATCAACTCCAAACTTATAATAACAAAATGTATGAAAACGTCCCAAGTTGATTTCATAGATTTCAACAACTATATAATTCACATGTGTCGATACTTTACATTCATACACAGCTAGTTAGTATGGAGAGCAGTAGCAGTAATTTATTACTAATAAAGTATCAGACGATGCTTTGACGTCAAATATTATATCAGTGTTTACAAAACTAATGATTATTAACCCAAATATAGCATGTCATCAATTGGGAAATGCCGTCAGGGGTTTATTCCATAGCAAACACTTCGTCATTGTATATATTAATCCCCAATGTACGATAATGATAACTGGCGATTCAATCATAAAATATTTTGCATAATAATCAGGTTATACATATCTGAATGAGTTATCGATAAAGCGTCTAGACGTTTAACATATGTTTTTTCATGTCAAATATTAAATTAGTATCTTGTTAAGGGCTAACAAGGACATAAATTAATAACTGATATTTCAGATGAGTATGACTCCACTTTAAGAACACAGGACTTTAGGACATATGGATAAATCAATACTTCTATGGCAATATATTAAACGTATACTCTTCATGTAATTTGAAATGCATAGTTTATAAACTAGCTACGATGATTGAGTTAGCGAAGATGTAAGTCAAAGGAGTAGTGGAAGATATATAGAGATGCAACAAACAAGTGAATACATAATGAACTTCGTCATCTATTGAAACTGCGCAGAATAATATCAAACCACCAATGGTGTTTGTGATTTTATATTATTTCATTTAATCAATTCATATATGAAGATTGGAAGTAGCGTGATCAGATTTCATGCGAATTACGATGTATGGTTGCATGATATGCTGGATGAGGTGGATGGAGTTCAGTGAAATTAACTGTGTACGATGTGATTACTCTACTATATGAAATCAACAAAAACGAAGATTGACACTAAATACAAAACGTAGTTCTATTGATCTCGAAGGCTGAATCAAGATGGTTGATGATTTTGTTGACGAATAGGAATTTCTATGATATAACAATTGAACAATAGATTCATGTGTTTGTCAATCGTCATATGCAGGACCTTGGAATGGACAAAAGCTCCATAATCAGTTTGTGGAATATAAATAATTTGGTTGTTTGATAGTCTAACAATTGAGCCTAAGCTATTTAGGATCAATTGATTACAGTAGAATTGACGCCAATAGAATTATTATTCCCAATCATAATATCATTTTATGAACTATTCATCAAAATATAATTACTATTTTGCTATTAACTACCATCCCTTTCAGTTCAGTCAAAAGACCTGGAGTTTCCAAAGCAGCGAAACTAGTATGCAATGTTCTGAGAAAGTTATGAGCTATTTCGCCACCAATTATTTCACTCCGGTGATATCCGGATGTTAGTGATTTCGAAACCCAAGGGACGACCTTGTAGTATGCGAGCACAAAATTGTCATGTTTATATTCAATATAATGCACCATGACGATGTCCAGTGCAGATACAACGAAATAATGACTCGGCGTCGTATTCAACGAACATTAAATGTTTTATCGAATGAAATGGACTTGATATTTGTTTTATGTACTATTTTATATTGTCCACACCATACGGTTAAGATCGTGTCTAGTTTTTTCACTGTCTCCAATAGCGAATCTCCATTATCCCCTGTTTCTTTTCCTTTCAAATCCATATTTGATGATCAATAAATTTTGTCTATGCAGTACTCATCGTTAGTTTCAAAATTCACACTGATAATTGGCCAATGTATGTAATGAATGATCATATGTTGGGTACTGTACGGTGGTTGTGGAGACTATAAAATATTTCTTGCGGAATTGTAGATAAAAGGAATACATAACAATTAAAGCGGGTGGTGAGAATAGCGAATCGAATTTATGGAGAGTCTTTCAAAGATCAAATGTTTCCACTTGTGTACTGAGAAAATACCCTTCAGTTTCACCACCACCAGAGCGTCTATGAAGTTGTTTGCTTTCCGTCGATTGTGTTCTATTTTTAACACGCTTTTATTATTATTGTGTTATGTCGTCGCTTTCTTCTTTCAATTTTCCCTTCCTTATCTTCCTCACGCATTATTCTGCCTCCTCCTGAGTTTGCATTTTCACGAGTTAATTGAAAATACCAGGCGTGAAATTATCTCAGTAAACTATCAGTATGAAATGTTTATTATCGAGCCATAATTTCGCAATATACCAAGAATCGAAGAGGAAGAACTAGTTCTGAATGAATGAAAATAAATAAAACGATCGGCGATAACTTCAACTTTGGTGCGCATAGGTGGGAAAACAATGTTGAACTTGTTCGTGATAATTACGCAGTGGCGCATATTATTTTCATCAGTTTGACGAGAGCAAATTGGGTAATAGGAGAATATAGGCACGACCAAGGCGTGCCGGCTAATCACCAGTGGTAGACAGGCAATCTTGCGAGTAGATCGGTGTGTATAGGTCATAGGAGTCCAGTCAGTTCAACTCAATTCCTTCCTCTCCGTCCCTATTATTATCTCAGTGTCGCGCGTATTTATACCAATTTCCGTGTCGAGTCATGTTTGAGTGCGAACTTAATTCCACATATTCATCGAATCCAATTTACTTACTCGCAGAATGAAAGAATTTGTTGTTTTGAATGATCGGTTGTTCATCATGCAAAATAATTCATGCCAAATGATTCAAATTAATACTCACCCTAACACGCCCTGTTAACTTTTTGCCACCAAATTCACCACCACACATTTGCCTCCAACCAAAAAAAGATAATTGAATAATATTAGTTCGTATCAATTTGTTTGATATGTTTAATTAGCTGCATATATATATTCAAAAGTTATGAAAATTAATGATAAGATTGACAAGGGAGAAATCGATAATATGATTTAAGGTTTCATACAGATTGATCAAGATTTAGAAAACGAAACAAATTTTATTGATAACGTTTCTGCGGGAGTGGATATATTAATAGATGGTGAACGTCGCGTCGTCGCGTGCCAACTGAGAGAGCGTCGACGCCACCCTCTGTGGAAAAGCATCGGTACACCGTAACGCTCCAGCGCGCTCTCTATTTCTTCCCACCTTTTCACAACACACACTTCATTTTCCGGCTGCGCAAAATACATTCGCATTCACATGCAGTTTGACCATATATCAATCTTGAATAAATCAGAAAATAAAAACATCTAACTATCCGTTTCCTTATACATCACAAATTGAGAATTGTTGACAGGAATCGAACGAACATGAAGTTAATGAAACAACATCCCTCGATGTTCGATACAGTGCAAAATCAACCGCAATACTCCTGATAGAATCATTGATATGCCTAGTGAATACTATGAAATTTGTACGGAGAGAGAAAACAATTTGCTATACTTCCTATTGTTTATACTGATCAAGACATCACTCAGTCCCTATCTGTGGACCCTCATTGATACATCTCATCTCTGTATATTTGTTCTTCATATACAAAATGAGGGCTAAAATCATCGCCGGTGGGGGGAGCACGCACGATTCCTACGTAAGTGATGTAGATAAATATATTTTTAGCCATCGTCTATATAAGACGGAAGAAAGTTTTCTTTATGGCTTTGGAAGGAAAACCTAAATTGTATATGCAATTTCGGCAGATGAACTGTTCTCTCAGCTCATACAACATTCAGTATTCGTCACTATCAGATAACTATGTTGTGAATTTAACGAATAAGCTCTTATTTATATTTTCCTCGTTCATATACGTGCAAATATATATATAAAATTACGTGCGTTGAGACCGAACACGGGAGTGATTGTAACGCGTCATTCATAAAGAACGCCTATATGTCGGAATGAGAAATGGATGAATGGAGAGAAAAGCGTTCCGTTTGTGTACAAGCTTATGCGGGGTATGAACTGGCAATCGAACGCGTTATAAGGAAAAATGTGTATGCAAAATAATGTCCTCAGGAAGTTTTTCCAGTCTACAATTGCGTGACACCTGATTTTCTTCTCCACCAAAATGGAAAATTGGTAGTTTCTATCACCTTCAACCGTCTTCAATGAATCATGAACATTCGAAGTTATTCTTTGTTCATCTTCTCCCAAGTTGTCTTCATAAAGGAATCATATGACGAACATGTGTGGAGACTGACACGTATTGTTACTGATGATCACGATTGAATTCATTACATCATGTTTGTGTCATTGGAAATTTGCGCTTTACTTTTATATTGAGCATAAAATCCTCATCAACATACTCGAATTTAATCACGTTTGAAATTGTTGTGCAAATAGAAACATCCTCGCTTGTTTCAACATCAAAGTACATCGTTAAAAAATTAATTGATTTATCATTTCGCCTCTGTAATCACATATAGAATTTTTATGCATGAAAAACTATGAAAAGCGTGATTTTATTCGCCTAAGGATACTCCCACTTCAATATTTCACAGTGAAATGATTTTCTTGCGATCTCTAAGAGTGACGAAGGTGAATTACAGTGCATCAATGTTTAGTGAAACCCAGAACTAAAATCAGAAGAAAAGGCTGCAGGGATAGCAGCTTCATCGGATCGTTGTGGTGTTAGAAAAAGAGATTATACGCAATCACAAATGCAAATATGACACTAATAGAGATGGATTTCGAATATGCTAACATCGAGTAAAAAAAAGAATAACCGATTAACCCCCTCAACCCACCCACTGCAGTTTATTAATAATTCATTATGTTGTTGGTATTGTGTGTTTAGCTCATGTTGGTTAACTCACCAATTGTGAAAGTTCTTGAAGGGAATTGCAGTACAACAAAAAAGATGGGTGCAGTTAAATGGAAGTTTGCAAACACCAGAGTAGCAGCTGGCCATTCTTACTCTCATGTTATATGAAAAATATTTTTGCGGTTGCGGTGATTTCCCTCAGGCCCGGTACGAATCTTTCCGGGTTGTCTACACATATCGACCAGTTCTATGTGTACCCCTTTATTCAAGAACATAGGCATTCGTGAGTCCAATATTGCGCTGCCTACGTACTGCATGTTCCATCTGTGAATAAACATTGATGTATTTTCTTTCTGCTCAACATAAACTTGAATTAAAATCGCGAAACTTGCCCACCGTGCAATAAAAACATTGAAAACTTTGAACAAACAATTTCAAACCCAAGAACACGAAGTTTTTCCTGCTGTGTAAGCATTCAACAGTTATCGGACGTGTATGAATAATACGTTGCAAGACATGGAGATGAAATCAACTAGGGTCATATATGTTCGTATAGATGTGAATATCGATAAAATATTGGAATGTGACATGGATTATACTCGGTGCCGAATTTAGTTTTTTATATTAGGAACAGATTGTAAAGATTTATTGTTTTTCCGTCACCTTTTTGAGTACAATACAAACCATGAACTGACAAACATGAGGAACAATGCAAGTAAAGGTACTTTGTACGTAAGCTTGATTAATATCTATGATTGAGACATGAAGTAGGTCATGTTCGTTCATAAAATTTACGTGGATGGAATGAAACGCGCTTAATTTCATATATCTAGTCAATCAAAATCCTTGCTTTATACCACATCATGATGAAAATGAATAAATATTGTGGTCCATAATCGGCTTTCAGGAGAGCTTTGACAGTATATAGGCCAAGGTTCAGGCTAAATCGGCGATGAAAATTTTCTTGAGTATATAGCACTCAGTTATTTTTTGTGTGACTCACAAGTCTCTTCTTTTCCATCTCATTCTTATTTTCGACTCACTCATTCATTCCATAAATGAATGTTACTATGTACAATATCTGAAAAGCACTTTGGCGATTTTATGATCAAATTGACTGATATAGATACATAAAATGCGAACTATAAAGAAATATAATTATAAAGATATCATAACCAGTTATATGGTCCTACTGATGCTTTCCCGCGTAAACTACTTACGGTTAACAGTTCCAAGGATACTGTGATCATGAAATCATTATTGGTCCATTTTCTTCTCAATGATATTAACATTACATAAACTTGTTCAATTGCAGAGATAATCAATAGTTTCCATTGGTTCTTGGATAGCGTATACGGATAGCAATTTGACCGAAATCACCATAATAATTCCCGAAATCGAACTGCATTAGCGATTTAGTGTTCTGTCTCGACTGACGTAAGTTCTCGTTACGCATGCGTCAATCTCATTTCAACAATATCACACATATTTGTTACAATATTGCTCTTATATATTTGATAGAATGTTTAATTGTTATTCATGATTATTGCATTAGTTTCTCGATTTCAAGTTTATCTCAATGCCCTCTTGGCCGTGCCTCTGAATATATCGGTGCTGAGAGCAATTTGGGGTGCGCGGATTCACTCCGTTTAGAGGTTATGGAGATATCATATACTGGACAAGTTGCACAGCCGGCACGACGGGAATCGTGAGGCTTGGCAGTAGAAAATACTATCCAAATTTTTCTAGTATGAAATTCTACTCTGTCGATACATTTTGAATGTATCGACAGAGTAGAATTTCAGTTTCAATAGTTGCGAACATTGATGATAGAGGCGACATGGACAGCACATTACCCCCATTCAAAGATGGCTACCACAACCCGTTCAATTCGTGACGCGCTTGACCGCCCCATACGTGTTTCAGATATATATAGTTTTGTGTTTGGCACCCTTCCCCCACATTTTGCCCGTTGGGCATAGGAACAAATCTTTTCATGTCGCGTTTTTGTTACAATAAATGTGCCACAATTGAAGTAATAAACGTCGCATCTCATTGTTCGAGATTGCGAATTGGTGAGTGTCTACCAAACTCTTATTCGTTTTTCTCTTTGCCCCTTTCTCTTGCTCATCTTCTGACACTTAACTACTTTCGCATTCTCCATCTTCAATCTTTTGTAGTTTATTATTATTATTATTGGTGTTATTCAATTATAAGAAAATTTGTCGTGAAGACAATAATAATTTTCAATCTCCCCTTGGTATAAAGTCATTAATCGAACATTCGTTTTCATATATGTTATTTTTTCTCCATAGGTTAACTCTACTGGTAACGGGCTCGGATAGAATTTGTTTTTATTTATTTTTATTTTATTTATTTTTTTTTTCATTTTTGTTTGAGATTGTTTACTAATACAACTATTCGAGATGATGAAGGGTGCTCTACCCAAAAAGGAAAGCAAGATGCGCATACGTGCTTTCCCGGTAAGTTGATTTTATTCATTTTTGTGGTGTAATATTCACATGGTATATTTTCTGATTGGTCAATAATCAAGCCATGAAATCACGTCTGTTGTCACTGGATCAATCTATTTCTGTTCCTGATGTCACATCATTAGTGTTAAACCTCTCGGTGAATTGTCTGTTGGTATAGAATGTGTTTGTTGTTGTTTTTTTCTGCACATAATCATGAATTTCATGAGGATGTTTCTTTGTTTGTGACGCAAAAATTAGTGACGGATTGGTCAGCGCTTCATGCAACAACGAAACATTGATAAGGAATTGAATTTTCTTCCATACATTATTGAAATATATGTATGAAAAAATTTATATATAATTAAATATTCCTTTGCATAACATCTCTCTGAATGTTGTCGAATAACGACTTATTCTATGACAGTTGCTATAGGATTACGAATAGATAAATATCATATACAAGTTTGTCAACTTTTTATACCTATTTTCGGATCTTATTTGTATTGACAAAGTTCCTCAATATACTACACCAAAATTTGAAGTAAGATTCCATGTCATTGCATGTAAACGAAGAGAAAGTAAACACAAAAAAAAAACAGGCGAATTATCATATGAAAATTAATGATACTGCTCAACAAATTCCTTTCACAAATAGATCGATAGATCTGAATGTCAACCATCAATGGCTGAATATTGGCACATTATTCCACGTGTATTTATTCACTGCATGAATGTTGTGACAAAATATTGTTGAGATAAAAAAAAATATCTCAACCACACGGACCCAATCCAAAATAATTATCGATGAATAATATGGATCGCAGTGCAAATAATGGAAGTAATACTACCAGAAAGACACCAACTTTGAGTGTATTGCCATCATCCACGAGATCAGCCAAATCGAATCAATCCAAAACCCTTATCATTCCTCAACTTGTGAGAGGCCATTGTCGTGAATCATTTGATGCAACTTCTACTTTTTGTTTTATTTCCAATAATAAGATGAAATAGAAAATTATTCAATATGGTTATTTAATATACTTCAATGTTTATTCTTTTCTTACACAGACAACAGTGGATGAAAAGTATGTCGAAAATATTTGGGCGCTCTTAAAGAATGCCATTCAAGAAATACAGAAGAAAAATAATTCAGGGCTAAGCTTTGAAGAACTGTATCGCAATGCATATACAATGGTGTTGCATAAATACGGTGAGCGGCTTTACACCGGCTTGAAAGAAGTTGTAACGCAACATTTGGAGAATAAAGTACGTGAAGATGTTCTAAATTCACTGCACAACAACTTTCTTCAGACATTGAATCAAGCATGGAATGATCATACAACATCAATGACCATGATAAGAGACATTTTAATGTATATGGACCGAGTTTACGTTCAACAAAATGATGTTGATAATGTCTATAACCTTGGTCTCATCATATTTCGTGATCAGGTAAGATTTATTTCAATACCCTATAAATGTTTTTGCTTTTCCTGTTCATATGTTAATTTACATATAATTTCATTTGTAGGTCGTGCGATATGGATGCGTGAGAGACCATCTACGCGTTACACTTTTGGAAATGGTCGCTCGTGAGCGAAGAGGTGAAGTTGTTGATCGTATGGCAATAAAAAATGCCTGCCAAATGTTGATGCGCTTGGGAATCAATAATCGTCTAGTGTACGAAGAAGACTTTGAGAGACCATTCTTGACGCAAAGCGGTGATTTTTACAAGGTGAATCGATCAGAATCCTCCATACTTCAGTCACAAATTTGAATGAAAGTATAGGAGTAATAACGAGAATATATGAATTGCTATGTAGATGGAGTCGCAAATATTCTTAGCTGAGAATAGCGCGTCGGTGTATATAAAAAAAGTTGAAGCGAGGATTTCAGAAGAATCAGAAAGAGCCAAACATTATCTAGATGAATCAACCGAATCACGGATAGTCGAAGTAGTTGAACAGGAACTCATAAAAGTTCACATGAGAACTATTGTGGAAGTATATATAAACATTTGATTAAATGGATATATTATTCTGTTCATTCCAATGATTGTGTTTGTCTAATCACTGAAATGATTCATCTTGTCTGATGGATATTTGTAGATGGAAAATAGCGGTGTGGTTCACATGTTGAGAAATCAGAAAACTGATGATCTCGGTTGTATGTATAAACTGTTTTCACGTGTGTCGGATGGTTTACGCACAGTGTGTGATTGCGCTTCGCAATTTCTTCGTGAACAAGGCCGATCGATGGTGCAGGAGGAACAAGAATCAGCAACAAATGCCGTACACTTTGTGCAAAATCTTTTAGACTTAAAAGAGCGTTTTGATCATTTCTTACATTATTCTTTCAACAATGACAAATTATTCAAACAAATGATTGTCTCGGACTTTGAGTATTTTCTCAATTTAAATTCGAAAAGTCCGGAATATTTGTCGTTATTTATAGACGATAAATTGAAAAAGGGAGTGAAAGGAGTAAGTTCAGCATTTTGATCTTCTCTCACAGACCGAGCAAGTGAATTGAAATACTCTACTGTTATTATTATTTTTTCAGATGACTGAACAAGAGATTGAAGGTATTTTGGACAAGACAATGGTGTTGTTTAGATTTCTACAAGAAAAAGATGTTTTTGAACGTTATTATAAACAGCACCTAGCCAAACGTTTGCTGTTAAACAAATCTGTATCAGATGATAGTGAAAAAAATATGATATCGAAATTGAAGGTGACTTACTTGTTTTTCATATGGTTCTCCATGATTAAATATAATCAATGATGATTATTAGTATTCAGAAATGAAAAATATTGAAACGAAGTGGTTGAAATATTCGTAGTTAATTCAGTCGGGCAGCAAACAATCTAGTGGTCGAAAATCATATCGTCTTAAACGATCATTCATATAACATCATGGAACGGAACATCCTCCAAATGGTCAATTGTCTGATGAACAAAAACTATCCTAAATCCATCTAAACCTCCGTCATTCCCTTCTTGCAATAAACACAAAGTAATGAAGTAGAATAATTCAACGATACGTGTAACACATAAATAATCCTTATTTCAGACTGAATGCGGATGTCAATTCACATCAAAGCTCGAAGGAATGTTCAAAGATATCACAGTCAGCAATACAATAATGGATGAATTCAAAGATCATGTGTTAGCATCAGGGGTGGGTTAATTGAACATAAATAATTTTTCATCGCGTTTATATGGATGTTGAGCATTTTTTCATTATTATAGACAAATCTCCGTGGTGTAGATTTGAGTGTGCGAGTATTAACAACAGGTTTTTGGCCAACACAATCAGCAACGCCAAAATGTAGTATGCCACCAGCGGCACGCGATGCCTTTGACACTTTTCGCCGTTTCTATCTTGCCAAACACAGTGGTCGACAGTTAACACTCCAGCCACAACTTGGTAATGCTGATTTAAATGCAGTGTTTCATGGCCCTCGAAGAGAAGATGGCGGTGCAGGTTTAGACGCCCCATCCTCGACTAGCTCAATTAGCAATGGAAATGGCAGTAGTTCGGGTGCGAATTGCAGTCTAAATCAACGTAGTAGTTGTACCGTCAATCTGAGAAAGCACATTATTCAAGTTTCCACATACCAAATGTGTGTTCTTATGTTATTCAATAATCGTGATAGACTTACATATGAGGTTCGTTCTAGCATTACAACACTGGATGAGACATTTTCCATTTATAGATTGATACAAATTATTCGTATGTTTTTATGTTTCATTATTCAATTTAGGAAATTCAAAATGAAACCGACATTCCGGAAAGAGACCTGGTACGTGCATTACAGTCATTGGCAATGGGTAAAGCTGCCCAAAGAATTCTGCTCAAACATCCCCGATCTAAAGAAATCGAACCATCACATTGGTTTACAGTAAATGACAGTTTTACAAGTAAATTGCACAGGTAATTCACTCATCATTATCCTTGAGTCGGAATTCTCGTATATCTAATTGGAGTCTTGTAATAAAAAAATCATTTGTTTTCATCGTATCGATTTCAGAGTAAAAATTCAAACAGTAGCTGCTAAAGGTGAATCTGAGCCGGAAAGAAAAGAAACCCGAAACAAAGTTGATGAAGATAGAAAACATGAGATTGAAGCAGCAATAGTCAGAATCATGAAAGCTCGTAAACGCATGGCAGTATGTATTCTCAACGAAAATTCACACCATCATCAAATTCTATTGATTTATATTGGACTCAATTGATCTTTTTCATCGATATTCCAGCATAATATCCTTGTGACGGAAGTAACACAACAGTTGCGCGCACGATTTTTACCATCTCCAATGATAATTAAAAAACGTATAGAAGGCCTGATAGAGCGGGAATATTTGGCACGAACTCCAGAAGACAGGTAAATAAAAGCAATTACATTTTCATTCCTCATTATGTACGAGCATAGATCAATGAGATCCATCTGTCATCTTACAGGAAAGTTTATACATACGTTGCTTAAACTGGGTCTCGCATTTGTACAAACACGTGAGTAAGCCGAGCCACAAATATCTCTTTATATGAGAGAGGAAATAATGTGAGATAAGATGAAAATGAAGCACTTATAAATACAATAGATACATGAAAGATCTATGAGATCATGACGAAAAATGAAATTCATTCAAAGATATTATACCACCATCAAGAAAAGAATAACAAGAAAAAATCAATCTGAGAATCTGCCAAGTCGATTGGACTTTAGTTATCCTCTTGTCCAACATAACAGCATCATGATAAGTTTTAAGATTAAAGTTTTAAGAATATTGTCAAGTAAACGATTATTATAACAGATTTAAATTATTCCAGACATATTGTCAAAATATATCATTTTATGTCTTATCCTTTCCTTCCTCTCCCTTTCATCAATGACTCATTCAATAAAACTAATCAAATTTTATTGCTAATTCAACGTGAGTAAAAACAAAATATTTTGTCTCACACTATGCTCGATCTCTAGGTCTATTATTTTATCAAATAAAAGAATATTTGCTGGATGCGTATGTGATTGACAACGAGTGTTCTGAGTCACAACGCTATTGTGAAGTCTGAGTGATTTAACATCGAACCAATCATTCGTAATTCCTTTTTTTCCATTACTTTATTCTGCGGAGAAATTTGACTGAGTTCATGTAACAATAGAATAGATTACAACAACCTTCAAGATAGTTTTGATGATATGAGCACCTCGAGGGATCCCTTAAGAAGTACATGCGTGAAGTAACTAAACAAAACGCAGGAACTAACGAATGAGTGGAGTGACGAGAATTTTATCTAATCTAACACTACTCTTAAACGTAAGTGGTGTTTGTGTCATGTAAAAAAAAAGATAGAACTGTTAATTTGAATTGAGAAACCGCATACGTTCATGATGTTCGCGATTATTATCATTGGTCGATAATGTACACTCAGCGCCAACGTCGTTTCAGTAAAGTTACTGCAATTCTCACAAAACGCACATATATGCATCTTATCGTGTTTGTATTTGCATAACTCAGTAGTCAGTGGCTTTGTTAATTGTCTTACAGTGAACTCCCACACAGTTGCTGCCATTATACGATCGAGTGCAGCCAACGATAGTGAGAGGCCATAATATAAAAAAAACGAGACATTACGACCGGTTAGCAGGTTTTGTTGACGTACTATTATTATAAATGTGTTGGTGTGCAACTGTGTCATGTGCATTTATGTTCGATGCACATTGTGTCTTCACCATTGATGATAGTTGAACGTTTCTCATTTTCTACTTTTGCTATTTCGCAATAAATAATTTTACAAGACCACATGTGAATTAGATTTGAGAGGTAACGGCAACACAGTGTTTTCTTGGTGCGTATATTCATTGTTGCTACCGTTTCAGTGACACAATATATGTGCCAAGTCCTGCCTTGTAGTCAAACACTCGATGAATCCAACAATATTCCAATAAACATCAATGGAATGTTGAGAATTGTTTGAAACTAAAATATCCATTGAATATATAGAGGAACAGGAGAAAATTCCGCAAGAGAATAATTCACTGCTAGAAAAATATTGAAGAGATTCTTTGATTTATCGAGGACATTCCGACTGGGTATGGGGCTGTGGATTGCACGGTCATATAAAAACGACTATAATTATGAAAAGGGTCACTTCGGATATTCATTCTGATGGCTAATCACCAATTATACTTATGTGTATATTGGGATACTCAATTTGTATATAAATTGCAACATTCATCCATCAGATCTAGCTGATAGTTTATCGAGCTTCAAATGTCGGGTTGTATTTCCTGATAAAATAGCGAAGATTGTTTTGGTATTTGGAGAAGCGAGCTGATATAATCAATTCAGTGGCTTATTCATGGATTAGCCGCATAATCCTCATTCCATGAAGATTGCATGATGATATGATGCGTGCGTTCATGTGAAAGAAATGAGTCTTTACACGATCCGACAATCATAAATTCGGGTCAGTAGACTTCGGAGTTACTGCATGAGACACCAACAAATCTCATTCCACCTGTCCTATCGGTGTCAGAATGCAGAACAATTCATTCTACGGTTATCTGGTATCATAACTGGATTATGATAGAGGCTTATAATTATTTATCAATCCGAATTGAAGTGTTATGTCAATGATTGATATGGATGATAATTACATCTTTGGCGGAACTCATATGTGCTATCAAATCGACGATAATGTAACTGGTGATGAGTGTGTACATGGCTGAACAGAAGTGTACATGTGATCACCCATATGATATCATCCCAGATGAGTCAATACCATCTCACACAAATCGTGATTGATGTTTCTAACAGAACGTATTTGATTATGTGCGGGAATTATTCACGTGAAGCTCCTCAAATACCATTATCATTTGCTGTTAACAATGAATCCGAATGGAATTAATATTTTTGGCAATGAATCATTTTGTATATAATAATGTCATACAAATGAAGTGAGGTCGTTCAGTCGGTGCGTTCGTGACATTTGAAGGCATTTGGCACAAGCTAGAAATCCCATTTTAAACCCTTGCGACACCAGTGAAACAATCGTCTTTATAGAACATCTATAAACCCAGGTGTTTGATTGTAATGACAATTCGCCAAGTTTGTGACGATAAACATTCCCTCTTAAATTTTTATGTTTCCTTAGACGCTTTGAATGTATCGACATTCCATATGAGCAATCAATCAATCCATTAATCAATAATTTCATGTTCATTGTCTTCCATTTTTCAGGAATCGGCAATTGCAATAAATATTCTCAATGATACTCTCAACTTCATTAAAATGACATTTTCAACAATGTTGAATGCATTTATTTTTCTTTTACATTCCAATCATTCTAAACACTCACTTACGACGATGGCCCGGGCAAAGGATTACGCGAGATATATTGGGAACGTATGGCACGACAAAAAGTGTCGACTTATATAATTCCACGTGCTTCTCCACTTCTGCCAAGGTCATTTATATATAAAGTCGTTTACGTTATTTTATTTCCCTGACATCAAAGAGATGAACTAATCCCTGTGCTAATGCCTGTGACTTATTGCAGCGAGGCAAAGTTGATTCTCATCGATAAAAAGTTTACACAATGCAATTGACCTTGCAATATGGGCAATGAGATATCGATACGAATTATGAATGTCAAGACGCGATTGATTGGATCACAGCCTTTCCTGGTCATATATTTTTCAGACAATCATCTATTCATTGCAATTGCATTCTGTCCTGAGTATGTTAGTGAAAAATGTAGGTAGAAATCCTCTCCATATCGCAAGGTGAGACGATCGGTTCATGCGGTCTACTGATGATGTCAACTATAAAACTGACGATTGCATAATTGTTCGAGCCCGAATGCGAATATTAATTTTTTTACTGCTAGAATACGTTTTGAATTGCGAAAGTTGAAAATGAAAAAAGTAAATATCTTCAATGGTACATTATTGTTTTCATCAATTGGCACTATCTTATTATTTAATCGATATATCTGAAGAGACATAGTTTAGCACGTTGGTCATGCGACTTGATTATATAACAGATCGATTTCCTTTTATGCACTTTGTTCATCTTCTATCAATATACCATGTGGAAATTTCATGTTATTACGCACTTGACTATGTAAGCGATATCATTTTTCAGATACAAAACGATAAATAATTGTTGAACAACTATCAAAGGAATAAGAATAATATGGCCTCTCTGAGACTACTGGCTGCAGGGGCAAGTGCAGTAGGGGCGGGTGCACTTACCACTTATTATCTCACGTCTGACAATGTAGTAAGTGTAAAGTACTATTTTATTTCAAGTTATATAAGTAGATTCAATCGAAGTAGCTCTGAATAATACAAAATCCTATTATCTCTGTTAAGGTACATGCTGAAAAGGTTCATAAAATAAAAAGACGACAGTTACCATCGCGCGAAGATCAAGTGAAAGCTTTGAGGACAACCGAGGAATATGATGTGCTCATCGTTGGTGGTGGTGCCACTGGCGCAGGGTGTGCTTTGGATGCATGTACGAGAGGTTTAAAGACTGCTCTAATTGAAGGCGATGATTTTGCATCAGGGACATCATCGCGCAGTACGAAATTGATTCATGGTGGTGTAAGATATTTACAAAAAGCCATCATGCAAGCGGATATTGAACAATATCGTATGGTGAAAGAAGCCTTACATGAACGTGCTTCAATGTTACATAGTGCACCCCACCTGACACACCCATTACCCATAATGTTACCCGTTTACACGTACGTATGTATTACAAATGAAAAAATCTGTAATCGATAATGATTTGTGGTAATATGGATTTTCTTTTATGGCCAATTCACTCATATGAATAGATGGTGGCAAATTCCATACTACTGGTTCGGAATAAAGATGTACGATCTTGTGGCTGGTAGTAAAACTGTCAAATCGTCGTATTATTTGAGCAAGCAGAATGCACTCGAATTATTCCCAATGTTGAAAGGTGACAAGCTCACTGGCGCTATCGTCTATTATGACGGTAAGTACGAAGTTCTCATTGCTCTCGTTATGTCCCATGTGAAATTGGATTAGGAACATGAGTCATTATTTAATTTTATAACTCGTCATCGTCAGGTCAACAGGACGATGCAAGAATGAATCTCGCTGTAGCTTTGACAGCTTCACGTATGGGTGCAACAGTAGTAAATCACGTGTCAGTAGTGAATCTATTGAAAGGATTGGATAAAGATGGGAAACGTGTGCTCATTGGAGCACACGTTCGTGATGAACTGACAGGTGAGGAATGGGATGTTAAAGCAAAATCGATCATCAATGCTACAGGTCCATTTACTGATTCCATCAGAAAAATGGACGACCAAAATGTGAAAGAAATTTGTTGTCCCTCATCTGGTGTTCATATTGTACTTCCGGGTTATTATAGGTATGAAGAAGTTGACTGTGTATAAGAGGTTTGGGATGGAAAATTCCAAGGTTAACTATCTTTCACTGTTTTTCTGTTTGCAGTCCTGATCAGATGGGTCTTCTTGATCCGGCAACAAGTGATGGTCGTGTTATTTTCTTCTTGCCATGGCAAAAACAAACAATAGCAGGCACTACTGATCTGCCTTGCCAAATAACACATAATCCCAAACCCACGGAAGATGAAATTATGTTCATTCTGCAGGAAGTAAAGAACTATCTAAATCCCGACGTAGAAGTGCGACGCGGTGATGTTCTATCAGCATGGAGCGGAATTAGGCCCCTCGTTTCTGATCCGAATAAACCGAACACTCAATCACTTGCTCGTAATCATATTGTCCATGTGAGTGACACGAAACTTGTGACAATAGCTGGTGGAAAATGGACGACTTATCGTGCGATGGCGAAAGAGGCTGTTGATGCTGCTATCGAAGGTTGTACATAGAAATAATTCAAGGATGCATTGCAAAAATGTGATGGCAAGTGTCTGGAGATTAAAACGAAATAAATTTTTCTAGCAAGTAATCTCGAGCCAAAATGTGATTGCCAGACTGATGGTTTTCAACTCGAAGGCTCGCATGGTTGGAGTCCCACAATGTATATCAGACTTGTTCAAGACTTCGGCTTAGAGTGTGAGGTTGCGCAACATTTGGCTAACAGTTACGGTGATCGTGCATTCCCAGTCGCCAAAATGGCATCACTTACTGGCAAACGTTGGCCCATCATTGGGAAGAAAATTCATCCAGAGTTCCCTTATATCGACGCTGAGGTAGTGATATTCAAAAAACAGTACTCACTCATCCATACATATACTGAATTCTTGAATGTTTCATCTATAGATCCGTTATGGATGTCGCGAATATGCGAGAACTGCGATTGACATGATCGCACGACGATTGAGGCTGGCGTTCCTCAATGTTCAAGCAGCTCAGGAGGCACTTCCTGGTATCATTGATATTATGGCGGAAGAGCTGCATTGGTCAGCGGATGAAAAGAAGAAACAACAGAAGCAAGCTAGTGAATTTTTGGCAAATGAGATGGGACAAATGGTCAATCGTGCATCACGCGACAAGATTCCAATCAATTTGACCAAAGATGAAATCCAATTGTATATCAAACGCTTCCAAATCATTGACAAAGATCGGAAAGGATATGTTTCAATCAACGACATCCGTCGCGGCCTTAAGGTTTGACTGCATGACTTATTTCCGTTGCGATACAACAAATTCACCTCATTTATATCCAGAGCACATTAATTCATTGCGATATTTCCGAAATTATGTGTTTTCAACTCAAGTAATTGAATAATAATATAATTATTACTTGAAAATCTCAGGCACTCGGAATAAATTTAAACGAAAATGAATTGCACTTATTGCTCAGTGAAATTGATCTCTCATACAATGGACAAATGGAACTTCAAGATTATCTTCAGGTAATTGATCGTTGACATTATTATAATGGAGTGGTATTTTTTTTCTGCCCCGCATAGCTCTTCGGTGATAAGGAGGTGCCCGGCGAAGAGTTACACGAAATTCTTCGTGAAATCGACACTAACATGAACGGTCAGGTCGAGCTGGATGAATATCTTCAGGTCTGTCGGAGTCATATTATCGCGAGAGTTTCCGACTGTTTCTTGAGTTTCTGTTCACACGTTTTGTTCCTTCTTCAATATAGTTTGCATTTCTACCCGCCCTTGTTTACAACTCCGAAGAAATTATGAACACAACGTCCGTCTTTGTTTAACTCCAGTTAATCACGCATATCCTTCATTAGTTCAATTATTTTCTTTGATCATCCGTTTTAACAACTGATCAAGTTTCTTGCAGTGTGTAGCACTGAAAGCGTCACAAATGCGCATGTGCTTTTGAATACTATTAGTAGTTATCCGACTGCCTAGAATGATTTATTGCTCATTCAAGCCTTCCGTCTGTTGTGTCGTTAGTCACACGGAAAACAAAAAAAATTTGTAACCTAATACAGCATGATGTTATTTCGCTTTCGAAGTAGCATCTCATGTACTTGGGGATGATTTTCTACTGGAATTATATTCACATAGTTAAATAATAATAATTTACTTATTGCAGTTCTCATGTTCCAATATGTTTATTAATTTCTTCATTCAATTATTCTGAATACAGATGATGTCAGCTATCAAATCTGGACATGTTGCATACTCGAGATTCGCACGAATGGCTGAGATGGAAGAGGCACAGCACGAAAAAGATGTATTGAAAAAACAGATCAGTGTTGAGAGATCAGGTGGTGGTTTATAAAGTGCGCGACTTCAATTTAGAAGAACACATATATATATATATGCATCAAATATTCACGCAACCACATCATCAAACACATTGCTCTCATTCTCATCGTGTATTCATATAAGAATGAAAAATGGGACGGGAAGGGAGAAAATTGGTACCGATAACAACAAAAGTATTACTATACGAACTATTTATTGTAGAGGTTTATCTGGCGGGGTATTCACCCGAATAAACTTGGACGACACAATGCGTGCGCACACACAAACGTTGAACCCGACAGGTGCGCTAACATGTATACTACTTCACAAGTGAAAAAATAAATATGGGAAAACATTTTTTTATACTTCACAGTAACTATTCGACCTCTGGCAAATGATTCACCAGAGTACTTTACATTTGCTTCAACTTTACACTGTCATGAGGATTTAATACTAATCGCACTTGAGACACAAATACATGAATATATTGTCCTGTGCTAATAATCAATCTCAAATTTGATCAACTGTGAACGAGAAAAAAAAATGAGACAATTGTTATAGTCTCGCTTACTCTCTCTAGTCTTTTCAATAATGCTCGCAATTATTTGAGTCGAGTATCATGAATCAAATAATATTTAGACAGCTAATTATGTAAATACATAACATTCATCATTGTCAATGTCTATAATATATACTTTCGTTCAATGGCATATACTTATTACATATGTTCTCCTTCAACATGAAAGAACTCATCTTAATTTATTTCACTATATCATTGCCGAATTTATCGACGATTTATAAAGTCGGTGTACGTACACAAGGGGAAAAATAAAACATACTGCAATTGAATATTTGTTGTGTTGATTCATTAATTCTGTTCTGTTGTGCACATTTCAACATACAATATTGAATATGTTCTTTTTTTCTGTTTCGACGCCAATGAAGATTGAAGTATGGAGGCCTATATATATTTCAGGTAGGAAATCTGAGGGAATTTGAAAGCATCCTCTGACCACTGACTGCCCGACAACTTCCTCTTCAGGTATACCTGTATCGTTTATTTCAAGGAAAGTAAAATGAGAATATTCGAACATAAATTCCGTCATGGAATATCTTGCTACAAAAAAATCTGACAAATTAATTAATTCTACTAATGTAAAATTTTCATAAATGTATTCGCATTTCACGAACCCGCACATGTTCATGTTGAATGCGATACTGAACTCGCTTGGATTCATCAACAGCTGTCATTCAAGGGGATACTATCGAGGTCGCATTTTCAACATTCAACATTGAGGGGCGGCCAACGAACGACTCCTCCCCCAGTTTCGGGCACACCAAATGTTGCGCGTTGCACAAACTAGGCCCGCGCTAAGTCTCCTTCAATTCTCGTTAGTAGAATATATCTCAACGTTCCGTTGAGCATGAGCCAGACGATGAAAGAGAAAGAGACCGATGGTGTGCGAGGGAGTGGGATGAACTGAGTATGAACGGACATAGCGTGAACATCAAACGAGGTATAGGGACTGTGCGCGCGTGGAATTCACGCGTGCTTTCCTCGTGCCTCTCTCACTTTTTCCCACGTATCTTCTCTACTTATCCCTCTTCATTTTTGACATTAGTTTCAATAGGGGAAGTATAATACCATCACTGTTGTGTTCCCCTTGGTAGTCAGGGTGGGCGGCCAGCAGCCCTTGCTTACGCCTCTGTTAAACCCATGGCTGGGGCCGGCGTAATCCGACCCCAACCAATGAAAACATCGACATAATGTCATAAGAACGGTACGGGTCGACCGGTAATAGGGGCATCTGGCAACGTGCGCAACGCCCCGTGCGTTTAGTTCTGCCGCCGATGTTCTTGCTATCTATTTTGAGAAATGAAAGGAGAAATATAACCCAGTAACGAAATATTTCCTTTGTAATCTGCACTGTTGGATGATGAGGGATGAATGGTCAAACGAAGATTTGGCCGTATATGGAAACATCACTGTAAACAAATTATGGTCAGTTGCATTGATGCTTACAGGAGACAACTTCTTTTTTCTTGCTGATAAATTCATCATCTTGGGTATCTCACTGTCAATCAACAAGTTGGTTTGGCAGACAAAATTCCAACTTTGCAGCTTGCTGAATTCCATTGAATTCGTGGGAGGAAGAATATTTGTTTCCTTTGACATTCCAATTTCAATATTTCGAAGTCTCACCATTCCCCTTTCTTTTCCAAACTTTCATCAACTATTTATGTATTCAAAGGAATGGAATACACTCTGGATATGTAACATCTGTTTTTCTCTGTGCGAATGCCACGGGCCAAATGTGGAATGTGTTGAATGTTCCAAAATATAATGCAATGTGTAAAATGCTCCGAAAATTTCTCTGACCTCAAAACATGCAACATCATCAATTTGATATCCTATAAATAAACATTAACGTTCGTTGACTGATATAACATGTATCGAAAATTCTCGACGTTTCCGCATACAAGACGTAATTTTTGAAAAATTTCAACAAACCGTGGATTAATGCTACGAATGGCTGTAATTGATTATCAGCATCAGTATTGCGATCCGAAAAATTCAAAGGTCATGTAATATTTTCTCATGTGTTCCTCAAGTGTCACGTATATGAGAAAATAATTTTGTAAATTGTTTCCACTAGAGCGCGCGTTTCATTTCTACTGGATGAAAGGATGGGCGATAGTGGCGACCTCTTTATATTGAAATATCGCGCGCTGTTCAACCTTGCCTTGCACGCAGTGATGTTAGAAATGATATTTTCGGTCAACTACAACATGAGTGGTGGAGTGGCGCACGCAAACAAAGAGTTATGTAGGTGTGTGCACTTCGGCATGCTGTCGGTTATTAAAAGAGAGCAGGCACATCGTCATGTCTCTGTTTATCGTGACGAGAACTCACGAGCCCGTTAAGCATTGTCGGTCTTTCTACCTGAAAATTCAACTGACCCTTGAACACAATTTCATGATTCCTGAGTAAAATGGAATACGACGAGATATATAGAAAATTACTTCTTCAAGTTTTACACCTATCAAAAAAGAAAGGAACTTCCACAACTTATATCATCAAATGACAATGATGAAGTATATAATATTGCATCTTGCGCGAAAATTTGAGGTAAGATAAACTAGATAGAGTTGCAGTTGGAGTAATTCAGTTCATTGACATTTGTAAAGGATAAAATTTGTGATTATTCAATGATTTCGGGTTCCAATTTCGTTACCTCTTAATCATATTAGCTTACAACAGTCATGAATTATTTGGGTCGCATTGTTGGTGATAATTTGATTGAAAGCTTTGTTGGACGTGAATTTTCTTCTGTAATAGAGGTTATGTTAGTATTACTTGATCACAATAAAAATTTAAAACTATAACTGAGAGAAAGTCTCTTAATTACAGTTGATGAAGTTCGAGACAAGTGGTCACAGGCTGGTCTTCCAACGTGTGGAGAAGAATATGCGATGAAAAAACTTACCAAACTGCTGGACGAAGTGAAAACCTTACAAAAAAGCTCTAAGCGAAGACGATCAGAGACACAAAAACTGGAGGAATCGAATTTTGGTCAAAAATTATTTCTAGCGGGTCAAAGATCAAAAAGTCTTCATAAAAGTACATGTGTTTTGATTGAAAAAGCTCTAAACAGGAAATAAGTATGGCTTCCAAGCTGACATCATAGTATGGAAATTATTTTGAGTGCACTATTTGACGATTTTGTGGAATCCGTGAACTGAACATAACATACCAATGTTTTGTAGATCTCAAAAGTTTTGGAATAAACTTGATCGAACGAAATTTAAAAATGGAATGGACGATGAAGCTGTTGTAAATATTTTAAGGAATGGAAGAGCTGAAATTGTTACATTTATCATAAATTGCTTACAGGTAAAAACCGGTTAGTATACTTTGCTATTATGATTAAAACTAATTATTCTAACTCGCGATTATATGATTTGTTATTAGAACTCTCAACCCCGGGATGACTATCGAGAACTGTTGCTATTGTCATTAGCTTTCCCTGATAGCTGGTCAACAGAGACATTCATTTTTCAACATCCTGGTGCCATGCATTGTGTCCGATGGAAGTCAAAAGCCATTTACAGCTCAAGAATATTCATGTTTCGTGACCAATTTCATCTCTCAAATAGCGAGACAAATAATTTATGACATGTCTGTATTTTTGAGATATAATTCCACATCAAAGTGTGGTTTACGTCAACATCTGCTATCCTGGTACCGAACAATGATTTAGAATTTATCAAAAAATTCATGTCTTGTGAAACTAATGATCCAGCAGTGTAACAAAAAAGCTGCGAAAAAAAATCGGTAATCATTTATGGTATTCAAATGAGGAATTAGCTATAATCTCATTATGTGATACCAATGCTTCAGTAGAAGTCAAATGGAGATGGTTGAAGTAATTCACATTCGAGGTGCTTCAACAGCTACAATATTTATTACGAATAATTCGCGAGCATCGGCAACGTTATCCGAACTGTTATGAGAAAAATCATCAATAAAAACAATTTATATCAGACAAATAAATACATTTATCAAATGAAACCACTTTCCTTCTGAGCTAGACTCCACATAATTTTTCCAATGACTAGACGAATACTTCCTGATTCTAACTTGATCGAAAAACCATAAGAGATATTTTTTGTAGAGCATTCAATTTTCTATAAAAATATGTTCGGTGATTATTTGTACAATGAACGATGAGCAAGAAAAAAAATCAGAAGGATCAAAAGCAAATGTTCTCATGTTATTCTTATGGAAAATAAAAATGTTTGATGCGGACTATGTTGATAATGATATTAAGATCTTGAATTTTAACTAGAGTATTTTCACATTGAAAGGAAATTTTCGAACTTATTTGCAGCAAAAAAAATTTTTTTTGAATCACCCTCATGTACAACCACATATGAAACAGCAAAATTGCGTCATTCTCGCAGCACAGTCACACGCAACAGTGGTGCATCAGTTGGTTCAGTTGTTTGGTTGTACATATGTGAGAGGGGGGGATCCCTGCTATCGATCGAGCAAGCGTATGTCCGATTGACGCATCCTTCAAAGTATCATTGAGAGAGACGCACGGGCACAACATCACATGTTGAAGGTTAGAGCAACCTCTTCCCTCATAGATATCCTTCAAAAACATTGTCGTTTATATGATTATATACATATTTGTATACATGTAATATAGTCGAATGTTCTACGTGACTATACTGTAGTCTTGTGCTGTCTGCAAGCCGTGGATAATTCTGGAATGCGATGATTGTGTACAGTGAATAAAACATCGTTTGGGAAAGTTAAGAGTAACTTTGAAACTGAATACTCCGTGACTGGTGAACCTATGACCAATAAATAGACACAGAGGTATATGATTCACATCACATAACATCCAACAGTGTGTGAGTGGAATAAAAAAAAACAGTGTTACATAAATTCGTCTGAAAATAATGAAATTTGAGGTTATGGAGACACAAAAGACAAAGGTAAATATTGGAGTTCGAAGTTTATGGGTTGAGTGGTGAGTGAGTGAATATTTACTATCACAGATGAATGAATACTGTAATGAAAACAATATTTGTGGTTAGAATTTTGAAAATTGAGCGCAATGTGTGATGTGGTCCCGATACACACGTGTTATTTCGCGCATTAGGTGGAGTCCAGAGTGAAAAGTGGGTGGAGGCTGGTACTGTGGAGGCTTTCCGCGGTGTTGTAGATATATATGTCGGGCGGCACGGGGGCCGCGTTGTTGGGTCGTTGTCGAGTGGGCGGGTGTGGTGCGGCGTGGTCGAAGGAAATTATAAATACTTGGTGTAGAATAGATCCGTCATTCATTTCATAAAACACTCCGGAATCGTGGTACAATCCCTCATGGGTATGTTTGATCGTCGATCGTCAAAATAAATATAGCGAGTACAATCGTCGATTGCCCGAATAGTATCATGTACATTGAGACATGAACACACGAGGTTATATTAATGCACGTGGCCGTCGGTGTGCAAAAAGTGGGTAAAGATAACTTAAATTGCGTTGCAACTAGCCCCTCAATAGTTATATTAATTATTTAGTGTGATTGAGTATGCACCCGATGAGACTTATGTGTTGCGCGATATAATTAAATAAAAATCATGTTGTAACGTGACGTGATGAGCTGCGTGCGTCTATTTTTGCCTACTTTCATTGTGTGAGCGCGTGTGTGGTTGTCTAGTTAGGCGACAAAGTTGGATTGTGCATGCATGTGGCAGCACCCGATGAGTGCAGTGGCCAGTTGCTGACCTGGCCAAATCACAAACAAGCAATTGTACATATTTGTACGTATACGTACCAACACAAGGATATGTACATACATACGGAAATGCATAGATACCCAATGCACACATCGGAACAGTAGCTCGGGTTCACCGTGAAATATGATTATATATATATGCGTAGAATAGTTGCGCGAGAGACCAAGCGGGTGGGGCAGCTTTTGCTACAGGGGCGTAGGGAGGCGTTCCTCAATTGGGTCCCCGAGGAGGGCGTTCATTGTCCCGCGATTCCTCGGTTGCTCCCCTCGCACGTGTATCCTCTGCCCGATAGATAATCGTAGTTGGAATATTGTTATTTACTACCGATTCATGCTACTATCGTCCGGATCACTATACACGAATTGTTTGTTGTGCATATTGAAGTTAAGCTGGGAGCAAATTAAGTTTCTGTCGGTGCTGAGATGAGCACAATGATGGAGCGTTATGGGTGTTTGGTTCCGCCGTGACGCGATGTGAGACACGGGCAAGGTGTAATACAACTCTGGGAAAAGTGGTAGAGAAAAAAGAAATTTCCAAACAGCTTTCTTCTGCACTCTAAATTCATTCGAGAAAATTATTAGCTACTGTGAATTATCATTATGGATGGGAGAACCATTGTTGTGGTGAGGAAAGAAAAGAAAGATGGTGCGAGTATGAGTGAGAAAGGGAAAGAAGGGAGTGGGAGAATGTGAGAGAGAAAGATATGAAGTGTAATTGCATTGCGCGGTGGCTTGATGAATCCGATTGCTAATAGAGTTTCATTTTTTTCTTTTTGTTTTTGAAGCAAGAAAGCCCGGAGGAAGAGCAGGATCCATTACAGACCCAAGCGCAACCGCAAGATTCCCAGGATCAACGACAATTAGAACAAGTACAGCAGCCACAAATACGGTTTTTGAGTGCTAATGTGTTGCAACAGTTACAGCAACAACACCAGCAAGAAGTACATCAGCAGCAGCATCAGCATGGACAACCGCAAGTTATCTCACTTCAACAGTTGCAAAATTTTATACCAATGTCAGCTCAACAGCAACATGACCAACAGAGGACGCAAACGATCTCGGTACAGGCATTACCGCAACAATTTTTGCAGGTGAATATGTAATTTTTAAACTGGAATGACCAAAATATGGAAAATCTTGCATAAACTCATATTGTTCATGAAATGACAGGTTGAATGAATGAATCTAGTGAAATACCGGAGATGTCAACACGTGGTGAATGAAATTAGAGATCACGTGGTGTGAAAGGTCGGGTTCGGTTTGTTTGTATAAAAAACACTGTCAATAATAACAAAATTACAGTAAGATTGATATTGAGTTCAAAAGTTGAGTAATTATGATCGCTGATCGAGCGATTAAATTGAGGACTGTATTATGAGGATTATAAAACTCGCGGAATTATATTAATGCACGCGGCCGTCAGTGTGCCACAGAGTTTGGAAAAAAAAACTAACTGCCCTGCAATTAGCTATTATACACGTTGTGCCAACAGGATCGAGTGAATTTATTCAGAACTACTGACTGCGGCTGAGCTATATATATATATACTGCGGGAGCTGTGACTGTACTATGTACACTCGTAATACATGCGACACAATAGTTATGAGAAACCACTGACGAGTTTGAGCACGTTGTGGAAATGTGTTGTAAAAAGTTGTATGAGATTGACAATCACGAGATTCGATGTTGTATGAATGATGACACTACGCGTTTGACGAGATATTCTAGCCGAGTATAATAATATTCCACAACTTTCACTACGATCTGGCTTGGAGAACCAAAATGTTTGAGTCGGTACCCGGTGAGAAAAGTGTGTCGCACAATAGTTAGAAATTAATCACGTTATTATGATGATAGAATCGTGATCACGGTGTGATGACAAAAAATGTCGAGAGCGAGTGTCATAAAATATGCACGGTGTAAAAGTCTAAACGGGAGGGATTTGTCCGATTGAAAAATGATATTGATTCGGATCTACGGGGTTCAAGTTCACGGATCCCTTGTCCGTCTAGTGTATCCGTGTGTGTCCAGTTTGGGCGGCAAGAGTGTGTGCACAGATCCGGGCGCCCTGATAGGGCGATGCTCTAGCGCGATGAACTGCGCGCGTCTATTTTGCGCTATTTAGGTAGTATGAGCACGTGTGTGGTCGCTAGCCTGAACGACAGAGGTGGAATAGTGCGTGTGTGTGCGTGTAGCAGCTCCGCTTAGTTCTGCCCTATAAATGTAGTGGGCAGTGATGGTAGATCGTGAGTAGAATTCATCCCCACCACGCGGCCAAACCAATGCCAAATAGCCCATGCGGTGACTGACGCGGGTTATTCTGCATTGGTTTGGCCGCGTAGTGATGATCAATTCTACTCAGGATCTGCCATCAGTACTGGTGGCCAGTTGTTGACATGGCCAAATCTAAAACAGATATTTGTTGCTTTATTCAGAGTGCACAATTAATCAGTAGTCAAGCGCAGGCTGCGCTCCAACAACAGCAACAACAACAACAAGGTCAGCAAGCACAACAACAGAATCAACCACATCAGCAACAGCAGTTGAGTTACAGTGTGATTCCACAAATGCAGACGGTGAACATTGATGGGCAAGAGGCATTATTTATTCCATCATCAGCAATGTCATCAGTCGGTACTCATCATCAAGCATCACCGACAATGCAATTCACGAGTGCCGGTGGGCAACAAGTACAGCTTGCATCACAACAAGTTCAATTGGCAAATGGCCAAACAATTATCACTCCACAACCAGTCAGTCTTATTCGTGCACCAAGTGGTTTCCCAGCATCAATAATACAAAATTTTGGCCAGACTGTCCAATTACCGACAGGTATGTATACAAATATATATCACCACGCATCATTGTTCTCAATTTTCTTTACACCAACTGCTTGATTGTATGAAGTAAATGCTACTTTTGCTTATTGCCATCATCTCACACAGCTGCTCATCCTCTCAAGCTCCTTCCGCTAGCTTTTTTGTCAATAGAATATTTTCAACAAATCTCTTTAGATTTTGCGAAATTGCTCTCACCAGATGCTTTCGTCCACTAACTATTTGCCTTATTCGCCTTGCGACAATCAATGGGCAGATCCCAAGGGCAACTTTGATGTTTCAGGGCAAAGTGTTCAGGTGAGACCATTGCAATTTCCAATGCAGCATGTTCAACAAACAGTTCCAGTCCAAGTACCAGTCACTGCCAATAATGGACAAACTATTTACCAAACGGTGCATTTTCCCATTCAAGCATTATCAGGTGTTTTCAACATGGGACCAACACAAATGATTCCACAAATTACACAGGTGAGAGGATTGTAAGTCATTTAAAGAATGAGTGAGGAAAAATGGAGAATCAATAACATTATGAAAATTTCCGCCTTTTTTCAGCAAATTCCACAAATGGCGCAGATAATAACACCGAATGGTCAAATTCAACAAGTGCAAATAGCAAATCTGCCACAACTTCAAAGTTTGCAAGGTCAACAGGTCGCAGCGCAAGTTGCTCAGCAAGTTGCAGCACAACAGCAGGCTGCTGTTGCTGCACAGCAGCAAGTAGTTCAGCAGGTAGCGGTCGCGCAGCAGCATCAGACACAACAACAAGTTGTGCAAACTGTTCAACAACAACAGCAGCAACAACAACAGCAACAACATCAACAGCAAACAGCAGCGCAAGTTCAAGCACAACAACAGCAGCAAGTCCAACATGTGGTTCAACAAGTGATCCAACAACAGCAGGCGCAGCATCAGCAGCAGGCGCAACAACAACAAGCTCATCATCAACAACAACAACAACAGCAGCAGCAAGTACAAGCACAGCAAGTTGTCGCATCAACACCAACGTCTACAACAACGTGGACGACGTCGGTATCAACTCCAGGAAATGTTCAAGTTGTTGGTATAAGTCCACTTGGTCGGTCAGTAACATCAGGTACAAATGTGATAACTACGAAAGATGGGCAGAAAATTGAATTATCAGCATTGACGAGGCCAGCGGATGGCAGTGAAAACGATATTGAATTGACAGGCATTGACGCAAGTCAATTGGCTGCCGGTCAAGTTATCCACATTCCCGCAGCACAAGCGGCACAACAAACAATGCAACCAATCACAATTACCGGTGCACAGGGGCAACAACTGACATTAATATCCGCTTCAGCACTAACAAATTTGACTTCACCACAAGGAGGCATGATGAGAGGACTGAATGTTGGAAATAGTGGAATAATGCAACTGCAACCTGCAACTGGTGTTAACACACCGAGCGGATTCCTCCAATCGATACCAGTGCAAAATATTCCTGGACTTGGTAACGTTCAGGTTATTCCTGCTAGTGCATTGCAACCAGCAACCGTCCAAACCCTGCCAAATTCGAATGCTGGTACACAAATTGTCACCGGTCAAACAGTCCATCTCGATTCTGCTGATCCACCCAAGTGGCAAATATTGCAGACAATACCTACGAATGGAACGATGGCACCAGCCACACCAACGCAGCATGCTCAAACGCAACAACAGCAACAACAACAACAACAACAACAACAACAAAGTTCTGGGGCGATTACTGTCAGCACCGATGGTGATACAAAGCAACATCGTCGTAGAGTTGCGTGCAATTGTCCCAATTGCAGCGATGGAGAACGCAATCGTGATGTTTCACATAAACGACAACATGTCTGTCATATCGCTGGTTGTAATAAGGTCTACGGTAAAACAAGCCATCTCAGGGCACATTTGAGATGGCACACTGGTGAACGACCATTTGTCTGTAGTTGGGTATTTTGCGGTAAAAAATTCACACGGTCGGATGAACTGCAGAGGCATCGTCGCACACATACTGGTGAGAAACGATTCCAATGCCCCGAATGTACGAAAAAATTTATGCGTTCGGATCATTTGACGAAACACATCAAAACTCATACGAAAATTCGAAGCACGGTGAGTTCAATCTTCGATGAATCAATGTTGTTTATATGAAAAATTTGGTTTGCAATTGTTAATGGGTATTGATGTTCATTAGGAGGCTGCTACGTCAACCCAAGAAGGTTCTTCAGACAGCCAGTCTTCCAGTGATGATAAAATTATAATTGCACTTCATAAAGAGACTGAACAAGGCGATATTATTCCTGGTGCAATCGAGGCGATGGAGAGCGATACGCCGACTCATGTAACAAATGAATGATTGCAATACCATCATGTGTTTAGGTGAAATCCCAATTGACTATGAATGAACAATATTCAGTTATTTTCTATCTGTTATATACAGTGCAAGTGCTATGATTGTTTTACTGAGTATTCGATCATCAATTGAAATTTTTTTATGTATTACTACTTTAGATTTTTTCTTGAGTTTTCATTTGCGAGAATTAATCATTCGAAGGGCTATCGAGATAGGAGATTTCCAATTATATATTTTTCTAGAATCATGTATAAAAAAAAATGAGAAACTGTAAATAATGTATATGAATGTAAAAATATTTACACAAAAAAAAGTTTTACACCTAGCGTTTTCGAACGTGGCAATTAAAAAAAGTGAAGTGATCTCTTTGACTCGTCCTATATCTTCTTTTCAGACTAATAACAAATGACACCAGACAAGTGTATATGCGTAGGGTAAGTTGTGAATGGTATTTATGAATGAAATGCGAAAATAGGAATCCACCACGTTAACAGTATCGTAAGAAAATAACTTGTTTTTATATTTTACAATATAATACATTTTAATAATACAATGCGACATGCCAGCATCGCACGCTCATGTCAATGTCATTTCATATGAAACAGAACAGTCAGTCTTAATCCTTTTGAATAAGGACACTGCTATATATATAAACTGAATGATTCGATGTTGCCATATTGAATTATGAATGTGGCGCAATCATCATTGGATGTCAACATCATGAGGCCTTAATGAACAATCGGGAACATACCGACTACAAACCGCCATATTTTCTGAATCACTATGAATATATGCATTCCAATTTACATATATATATATGTATATATATCATCTGATTATATTTTATGCTTAATATTAAAAAAAAAACGGAAGTAGTTCGCGAATTTGATCAAAATTATATAGAAGTAGGAGAATAAGTACAGCACACATGGAAAACAGCGGACCAAATGATATATGCATATTATGGATGATTCTGGTATTTGGACATCACGGGACTTCAAGTTCCGTGAATATTTCACACCAAATCGGACAATGATTGGAAGCAGCACCGCCCCATCGCCAACCGTGTGGAATACCCAAATGAGTGAGCCCCTGTCTCACAACACGATTCAATCCAGTATTAAATATTTTTTTTGAGCCTTTCCCCCAAATTATTTTATCCTTAAATAAATATTTTTCCATATAGAAAGCAGTATTGTTCTCAGTTATAACATCGTTGTAAACAGTCGATGTATCACTGGCAACAGAGAAGTCACCCAGAAGTATTGAATTTTTTGCATCAACTAATCTCTCAATGATCTTACTGTCCTCCGGATCGTGCATTTGAACATTTATGAATGTTAAATCAATTTTATTTACCTGGAATTGATAAAGTTGATTAGAATATCATATGAAACTATATATCGAATGTTATAGGATACTTGCATGAAATATGATTGAGGCTAGAACTGGAAGGAAAACTGTTGTTGCTGGTGGCTGATCTTTAATACTGATACACTTATCGGGGGATGCATCCCACAATATCGCCAAACCAGCACCTAAATGTAAGGATCGCCATTGCCGTTGATTGTCACGCCAATCACGAATACGTTTCAAATTCGGTGAATTCAATTCCCGTGACAATTTTTCTAGCGCTTCTGAACTTTTGACTTCTTGGAGGGCTAGTAACGATAGGCTACAAATATTTATATGTAGTCAGTATGAGCCTCAGAACCACATACACATCACTATTTGCATACCAACCGATTTTCAAGAATTGTCCTACAAATAACTTCTATGACACCTGGATTACTTGCTTTATCGCTATTGAATCCACTCAAATTCCATGAGGCTATTCTAATCGATGTTCTATCTAAATTGTCTTGAAAATTGTGCTCGTTGTACGGTCGAGGACTGGCGATACTCAGAAGTTCCCATATTTCGTCCTCAGTGATTCCAGAACTCAATTCAACATTCTTCTCACAATCTTCGATTCGTGGCCTGCAACACAAGAGTTTGGAATGAATTTTATTCTACATATGAAAATAATCCCAGAGAAAAAAAACAATTGAAAAAGATTAAACGATAATTACAGTGGAGTTGTCATTTTTTCACGATCAATACGATTAGCTTTGCGTCCCACATTATTGACGCGGGGTGTGCTGCATGCTTGAGGAACATGCAATGAAGATGAGGGACTACCATTGGCATATCCACGTATTATAGCACCATTTGGTATACGATTAATCTTCAAATATGGTTTAATCATGGCCAAACGATGTTTACCAAGTCCTCGGAGCTTTGCAAGCTCGTCTAAAGAATTGAAACATCCGTGTTTTTTTCTTTTTTCCACTATTCTTGATGCTAATTCCTAGAAACAATATGAATTATTGATGATGAATTGATTTTCTACGTTGAATACATTGAAGTTCATATAGAAAAAAGAACAGACACAATAGCGTGCGCATTGATCAAAGCGCTGTGCAATACATATTTGGTCAATTATATCAATATTCAAACCCTATTTATCGTTCATTTTGTTCATTACTGTTAGGGGTTAAAATAATATCTGAATATGAAACTATGAATTTAGCAGTAACTATTTACCACACGTGTAAGTCAAAGTGTCGCAAATAAAATTGGTTTAGGACGATATTGGAAGAATTTCTGCATCATTGAGGAGAGGCGGAGAGCTCACCGCTGGTGACGAGGGAACAGAAGCTAATGTTCAAGTAAAGAAATTTGCATTCAATAAAACGAGGTCTTCAATTAAAAGTTCAAGATTTTAATTAATTCTGCCACCCATAAGGATGTCAGTCGACTAAATTGTTTTTTGAGCCGAGATGTAGTAGATTTATATCATTATCTTCTTTAACATTCCAATGCACTCACTTGATCCATTCCGGGAACACATTGAAGATCAAATATGCTCGCTGAATTAACGTCTACTTGACTGTCATTATTTCCGACTGAATCTAAACTAGTAGACGCTCTGGAAGACGTACCACTACCATTTGATAATGTAACATAAACTTCCATCTTTATACTCTCTAATTTTTGTGCTCCGATTCCAGAGACGAGTGCCAAATCTTCAATTCTATTGAAACGTCCAATCAGTCTACGATGATTGACAATATTAGCTGCCAACGCACGATTTATACCTGGTAGCGTCATGAGTTCCTCCTCAGTTGCTGTATTCAAATTTAGTTGTTGAGGCTGAAACCAGTATGCGTGAATCAACGATAGAGAAGGCAAAATCTATTACTCATGGAAAAACAAGTTATCGCACTTTCAACTTCTTTCACCTTGAGAGTTTCATCAGGGAATGAAAATGTGTGTGATAGATTTTTTGTATTATGAAATCTCCGTCTTCCGATACCACCAATTCTTAGTTGCCGCAAACTTGGCCTTCGTATCATGTGTCCAGAATGAAGACTGTTTGATTGACCCATTGTTCTAATGATTTAATGACTGAGGACACCCACGAATCACCAAAAAGTTGAGAAAAATCATCTATCAACCCTGAAATTATAAAACTTCCGTTCGAGACTGGACACTCAATCGCATGATGAATATAAATTTATCCACATTGTAGTGAAATCCAGCATGATTTTTCAATTTCTGCTCTGTCATATCAATTATGGTATCTCAGCACATTCATTCAAAAGAAGTAATTTATAGTTGCAATTTTAAGCGACTCGTGTACGTGAAAAAATAACAAGTACTGAGAATACGAGATTAATAATACGTACTTTTGTGTAGTCATATCAGCTGTATGGCACTCGATGAGACAACAAAAATCACAATTTACAATTGAGGAGCAAAGTGCAAGGTCGAAAAATTAGCTATTGATAGAAAAAAAATTGTGCCAGTTTTCGATAGTGTCTTATGCTCAGTTTTATCCAATCTAGCGATTAGATCAATTGATAAAATGTCAGATTCGGTTAGTCGGAGCAAAGAATTTTTAGTTCTATATACTCACATGGTAGTTTTTCGTGATCTTTGAATTATCAATAGTTTTATAGCATTTGTGTTCTTGGTGAGTTTATTGAGATGAAACAATTGTGAATGAACTTGAGTGAATAATTCTAAAATTTACGGGCCCGTTTTGGCGCGACATAACCACAAAATATAAATGCAGTAGAAAGGAGCATAATGTAACGCACTGTTTTTTCATAGGCGGAGGTTTATATGTATATACATAGATTACATATATGATAAAAATAGACGATTGCTACCGTGTCAGTTGAAATTTTGTAACACGACCAATCGCTGACTGAATTTCTCGTGATGGTGATCTATCTAGCAATCGCAATTGGCTTTCATGATGGGATAGTTGGAAGAGTTATCATGCGCAGTCGCGTGTGAGTTCATCCCGCATAGATGTTTTTTATTACATTTTTTCTCAATTCGCCGCCACCTATCATAGAAGTGGTACAGTTCATCCAACAGCATTTGAAAATATTCCCCTAGATCTGCGATGGTCAAATATTTTGAACATGATTTTTATATCTGTGATCACGCATAGGTTCCCGTCGGTTCCCGTGATGATCATGAGAGAGTAGGAAATGTTGCAGTTTATATTTTATTTGTGAGACTAAGTATTTTATTGAGGCTTCATTGGTATATTAATGAAAAGTTGGAGGTCCCACACTGCGCGTCTCATTGCGTGATACGCATGATCATAGCTGGTTTATTTTTTTTTGTATTTTACCTTGTTGTTCACTAGAATTTTTTATTTCACATGATGGGGAAATAGCTTCTTTATGAATTCTTGAAAAGTTTCACTCCTAGAACGAGAAGTGAGTTTTAATGCTGCTGGAAAATTGATCGAGGTAAACAGTACTGGAAAATTCGGTTTGTTTTTATCATTTTGTTTGTGCTTATGGAGATTCTTCAACTGAATAGATGAATTAAAATCGTTAACCTACAAATTGTCATTATTGAATACAGTCGCAGAGTTAAGACTAGTTATAACATGAGATCGCGTTTCATTTGATATTCGGTATATCTTTGTGAATATCGAACTTACTTGACATTCGATGTAGTGAACAAAATAGTTTATATATATATATATGGTT
>JABMBR010004929.1:0-19780 GCA_018881525.1 Meteorus sp. PSUC_FEM 10030008
TATATATATTTATAGGAGGTCCAACTTTATTTTGCTTGTTCAAGCTATTTTTAACGGCGTTGAGGAGATCGAATACTGCCATACATCAGAATTAGTCGATAGAAACATTATTCATATAGACTGTGAAATTTGTATAGTTTCTTTTCAATTTGAAATTATGTTCTATGTATTATTACACCCCGAGGCCGATTTGAATTATACATTGAGGGAATTCCCAAGAAAATAATCGTGCCAATAAAGAATGTCACTTTGTACCGGAACACTTTTGATATTTCGCCAAGTGCCAAATCGTAATTTGAATTGGATTCAAATGAATAATCATAAACATGATGTAAAAATGTATTTCTTACCTTCTCCAATTCAAATTCACGGATTCTGTGAATGGAACCACCAATAGCTCTTTTTGTCAAACTCATATTGAATTATTCCGACGTTCATTCCCTGGCTGAATGCCAAAGGGCAGCGCACTCCAGGATTGAAAAAAAAAACAATTTGTCTTTATTTATCTATTTATTTAGTTCTTTTTTTTCTCGGCGCGATGATTGACTCATCTCAGTACAACGACATCGTGGCTTCGCCACATGTGTCCTCGTGCCCACGAGTGTCTTTGCCCTTTATATATTTTTATATAGTGTCCATTCACCTAATGTTTTTCCGTGGAAAAGTTTTATGTCACTTTTTTCACAACCGAATATAAAGAAGTCGTATAAAAGTGTTAATAAATTTCTGTAGATGTTGAATGATGAAGTACGATCATACACCCCAGTTGTTCGAAGACTATCTGCGCACGACCATGGAACAATTAATATAACGACGAGAAGAAAAATTAAATAAACAGTCAAGTGTTTTATTTTCGCACTGTGCTTCTCAATCGACGCGTCTATCTTTCGCAATGAGAAGAACGCCACATTGCAGGTAGACTAATAGATAAACAGTATAGTTCATGCAGTATATCATTGCCAAGGAAATTGCACCACAAAATACGTATGTGTAATTGAAGCATAGTCCTTCGATTATCACACAAGACATGAGTTATTTAGCATCGTATATTGTTTTCTCAATTCGTTAATACATGTGTCACACACACACACTCACACATATAACTGTATTGGAGCCTCTGTCTCAATATTAGAAAATACGTATGGCTGCTTTCAGGAAATGCGTGTGGGAAATTTTGCCAATTCGCTAATGGAATTCGCTATTTCAATTGTTGAACAAATTTTCGTTGGGATTATCGATGATCTTCGCACATTGCATTATTATAGTTATCATATTATTGTTGGATACACTAATGACGAAACTTATGTATCTCAAAGAGAACTTTCATGTAGTCTTTGATATGCAACAAATTTTTCTCCTCTCATTATGTAATTATTAGAACAGAAGAGTGAGAAATTACGTTGATTGCATAGTTGCTGGAGAACTCCACTTGATTTCGTTCGAGATTCTCAATTTTTGTGAATTATGTCGCAGTCAAAACTTTTACGGTAATATCGCAAAGCATTTTGGGTTGTTCGGTGCACTTACGACTCGTTCTGTCTGCAGTATTTATAAAACACCGACCGGAAAGCAACTGAGCTGATTTTGGCGTCGAGCCGGCTTGCTTTACGGCCGCGCGTCGCGACGAAAATCGTACCTCGATGTCGACCGGGGCTTGCACAAATGCACAGACTTCCCAACATTATTTGTATTACATTGTCGCCTGATGAATTTTTAACTTTTCACACAAACATTTATACTATCATCTCCATTATTTCATCATTCGAACGAATATCAAACTCATTTTTCGAGTTTGACGTGGGATTTATTGTATCATCTCAATATTGATTGCCAAAATATATAGAGACTTATTGGAGCAGGTTATTTCTATTTGATGTTCCACAATTTTCCCTCGATTGCTGAAGATATCTCATTCTCCGCTTTCACTATACTCTCAGGGAGATGATTCACTCACAGAATCGGGAAATTCTCAGAGTCCGTGTTACATCACTGCTCCACATCGGAAAGCCGACGCACTGGGGGATACATATCAATTGCATTTCCGTGAATGGATCATCGCGATCATACAATCTCCCAAAATCGAGCCCGAGGGTTGACCAGGGAAGCACAACAACCAAAAGTTTTAATTGCTAGGTATTGATGAAAAATGTCTGTAAGCGTCCGTCAGTAGACAGAATTTTCACTCAGAAGACAAACTATATGCTTTGTGAATTTATATAGCATGAGGTTTCATAATTCTACATAAATTCCAAATAACCAAATAGAGAACGCTCCCTTGTGAAATCGTGATCAACAATTCCTCGATGTTATCGATAAATCCACTTCGTTCACCACCGAACGCAGATTTTTATTCTGTTTTATCGTCTCAGTTCGAAAGTATAGTTCACAATCCGAAACAAAGAGGTCGTCAATATCAGCTCAGCATTTCATTGACTAAATTATTTAAAGAATTTTTTTACACATAAAAAACACCCCCACCTTCCGTTCCATGGAATCATAATCAAGATGGCGCTTAGCCCTGAATTCATCGGAACACAGGTGTCACTTGCTTCGTGAGAAAAATACCTGTAGCATCTTATATTTTTTTTTCTCTACTTGTTTCTTCTTCCAATTCAATTAAATTGAACAGGTTTCATTCAATAGATCATTTACAACAGTTTTTTCACGCACGCAATATTATTATATTGGCACAATCCAATGACAGAAATGTAAGTTTTTCAAGTGTTGTAATTTTTTTCGTTATTATTTAAGAAATATGTTTATTCAGTGCGCTTTTATCTTAATTAACATTGTCGCGACCACAAGACGAGTCTTGTGATTATATTCACGCTCACATAGACATTCATATATTTATTTGGATATGTGTGCGTGTTGCTCTATCGCAATTTCTCATCGCGCTGTGGGCGCTGGTCAGAATTTGTAATGAATTCTTAATGGATTTGATCATAAAGTCCAACATATACTTTCCACCTGAATTTACGAATGGAATTCGGGCCTGATTTCAAAGTCAAGTATTCAAATGCTTTCATTGTTTCTAAATAATTATTTTTCCACACAACAGACTTCAATGCCTTTTTATGGCTCTTGTGTGGTAATCTTTTTGATTTACGTCTATTGTAAACACAGTTTGGCCTTGAATTATGATAATTAAACGTTGGGATATTTCACAATAATGTCACTAGTGTGATTCAAATTTCTCATTGTCCTTATAGGCTTATGAGGTTAGGTTTCGCCATATATAACGTAATTTTTATGCTAGATAGATTCGTATGTTGTATCCATATATTACTGCATACATTAATTTATGTACGTAGACGTGACTATCTTTCAAAGTTGTTTTCGATGCCAACCACGAAAGTTAGTCACACAATATCATTTTATCATCGAAACAGATTTTGGTAGATTGATAAGTATAATCTGAGTAACAAGACTCATTATCAATTGATAGCGGTGTATACACTCATTCTCCGATATTTTCCCATTGTCGGGTTTTATTTACAACGGACGAATGACATACAATAAACACGATCACTGCATTTCTTCTCTATTTTTTTTAGGCAACTATGCAGGAAATTGGCGAATATATATTCAATTGTACATTGTCAATTTTCGTCTGATTCAAATGAAACAACACAAGGCTGAATTCATGCTCTATTTTAGTATTTAATTTCTGACAAACGAATGAGATATGTGCAATAATAAACGTGAATAAAAAAACGTAACTATGGAAAGAACACATGGTATGACTTATTGCGGGGGAGACTCGAATCTTCACGATTATTGGGAAGCATATCAGAAAATGATGGAAGAGACTAAAATGCTTGATGATTATTTGGATGAAGAATGTAGTCCCAGAAGTTATGACGGTAATTATATGGTTTAAAATTTCATGTACTATGTATGGATATGTCGAAAACAGCACTAGGATAATCCATATGGAACTGATAGAACAAGAAAATCAATATTCATGAATATTTGGATCTATACAGAAGGTGAAGAGGAGGCGGAATGGTTGAAAGCAGCTGGCCTTGGTGAATTGACTGAACCATGGAAAGCTGGTAGGGAAGTTCAACCAGAAGAATTGGGCGCTGCATGTCGCCCATTGTCACGTGCACAAGCTGACGCTGTCAAACGTCGTGTTAAATCATTGAATCATACGGTGAAGCAACGATTCAATCAACGTACACGCGCACGCAAACCTGATATACGAGATTTCTTCAAGGACGTTGAGGTTTCAAGCACAGGAACGAGATCTCGTAGTGCCACCCCCGATTCGTTAGATTCTGTACCAGGAGAGACATCTGAAAATGTTGCACCGCCACCTTCGCCCCCAACCATCAATTCTACAACGGAAACACATCAAACAAATGCTAATGTGCCAAGCTTTGTTTCGATATTTCATCGAAACTTGCAGACCGACGAGAAGGGAACTGTCCGGAGACTGCCAAGTGTAACGCCTCCATCATCAATGAGTCCAATATCAATCGTTACGACAACTCCATTGAACGTTCAAGAGATTTTTCGTCGTACTGGGCATTCTTCGCATCGTGGTGATATCGCATATGGTTCAGAGGGCATACAACTAACGGCTTATCAACGACTGGGTACGATTCATCCTGCAAGACCATCTTTTCAACGTCTCAGTAGCAGTGATCCGAGTGAAGTTGCCACTCCAGAAGATTTGGATGTGAAATCATCGTCAGGGAAATTGTCTACAATCGAAGATCCATCATTCAGACGATCTGAACATGGACATGCAACTGTTACACGTAGTCATAGCAGTCTGTACGGATTTTCCAGACCTAGTGAAAATAATTTGATAACACATCCTCTGAATCGTACATCGTCACACGGCCATTTGAGCTTTGAGCAAATGTGCCGTGCTAATGAAACCGCTGCAGCATCATGGGATGAAGAAACGATAGATAGGAATGATGATTATGATCGTCAGGGTGTCGAATTATTATCACAAAGAGATGTCACACGACTGCAACCATTATTGTGGCTTGAGCTAACTGCGGTCTTCGATAAATATAATGTGCCCCTTGTAAAGAGGAAACCGAACAAACGCCGGAGGAAAGGTATTTTGAATAGGAGATATGCAATTGTCAGGGCACCATGAATTATTCATAGATTCCTATTCTAGTTCATTTAATTTTTATGTTGCTAGCTGGGAATTTATTCGGAGTTTCATTATCAACGTTATTGTTGAGAGATAGTCAATTGACCAATGAAGAAAGCAATATTCCAATGATTTTCCAAAAGTTATTAGATGAGTTGACACGGCGAGGTGTAAAGGAAGAGGGAATATTGCGAGTAGGTGGTCATAAACAAAAAGTTGAGAGTTTTTGTGCCGAACTGGAGACAGACTTTTATTCAAAACCCATGGAAATTGAAAAATTGTTCAAACGTTCAACGTGCCATGATTTGTCGGCAGTTTTGAAAAAGTTATTACGTGATTTACCACAACCTCTTCTCACGGTTGAGTACATCGATGCTTTCTACCAGATCCATGGTGAGTAAAACGTTTTATGTTGAGTCATGCTCAAACTCTATATCATACTGAACTTCAGTCAACCAAAATTTTTCATCACTCTAGGTGTAAAAAATCCGAACGACTTAGCATACTCCCTAAATCTATTGGTATTATTACTTCCGGTTGAACATCGCTGTACATTGAAAACATTATTGACATTCTTCAAATTGGTCGTGGACAATCAGAGTTCAAACAAAATGTCCATTCATAATGTTGCAATGATTGTTGCACCATCATTATTTCCACCACGCTATATTTACCCGCGTGATCGTTCTGATTTAACTGCTCAAGTAAATATGGCAGCTGTGTGCTGCCAAGTGACAGAAGCTTTGCTCAATAATATTGACAAGCTATGGGATGTGCCGAACAATTTAATCGGTCAACTACATCGACAGTCAGAGGAGGATAGGTATCGTAAGTATAAAAAAAAATGGTAAAATTGAGGTTATCAGTACTGATGTTTAAATTATAAACATATTTGATTTGTCCATTTTTGTGCCTTTCTGCCATTTGTAAGATAAGAAAAGCATGCATGTATTTGTGTTTGCATACTATTGTTATTCTACAACGGAGGAATATAGTTAAATAGATTTATTTAACGCAATTTAACTGATAACAGCACTGAAGAAAAGAAGAACCAATATATTACGAGAACAATATATAGGTCAATAATATTTATATGAGGCCGCAATTTTGATTCTTTTGTATCCATCACTACACGAATTGTGAATGAGACTCGTGCTGTTGCAAGAAGATTCTAGTTCACTTTATAGATGGATACACGAAGTGTCTGTTTCAATTTTTTCGTGACAGGTGCTATAAATTCTCCCTCCGCTTTTTCTCTAACGATTTAATGTACTAAAATTCAGCGATAAATAGGCGTTCTTTGATTCAATGTCGGATCAATTTGAAAGTGAAAGAAATGAAAAAAGAACATTTTCAAGTGTATTTTAGTGGCATTGTTAGAATAAATTCCAATGAGTCGTCAACTGAAAGTATTTATAACGCAGTTTTGGTGTGATTAGTCTTGTTTATATCTGAAATTTTTATTATTTTTATATTGTATCAGATAAAGTCTTGGAGTGTCCCATTTCTTTAAAGACATTACACCAGAGTCGTAATCTCTCTCGGTTCTTTCATCCGAGTCGTTCGACACGCCATCGTATTCTATAAGATGAACAAATTGTACATATAAGATTTCCTTAATTCTGTTATGTATAAAGTGCCAAAGAAAAAAAAAATGAGAGCCTACATATATTCACTCATTTTTATCCACCATTCCGTTTTCATTCATCAGACATCGTCGGGGTTGCCGGCTTGAATTCGTTCCTAAAAAATTGATCAGCGAACGATGAATTACTCAAAGGTTCACTGAATGATTTGGGTGGGTGTGTGACCTCTCGATACTCATTTTCCACCATTTCTGGAGCACTATTCGCTCCAAAAGTGGGAATCTCAGGGGGTTGTTGTCCAAAATATTTGGTTTCCGAATTATCGACACTATTATACTCTGATACAGAAGGTATTGCAGTACTTGAGATTGGAAATAGATACATTCCATAATCCTGATGATCCACGACATTGGGTTCGATTGTAGAAGGTTTAGACTCTTTGTAAATCATGTGATCGAGTATTGTTGAATTTTTCCCATCTAGACATTTCGATCTCTTGTGATTCTCTGGAAAAATGAAGTATTTTGAGTGTCAAAGTGGACATTTGAAGGATCTATATTTCTGGCTTCTATACTCCCATTTATCTGATGGGAAACATTGAGTGTTACTAACGTCGAAATTCCTCAATGATCACTTCAAACTCATTCTTCTCAAATAAGAATAAATTAACTCTTCTGTCGAATCCGATTGTTGCAAATGGTAGAAGATTCTCCCAATCCTGTCTCGATCCGATAATTATAATATGGTGACCGCTCGCTTTGAACATCGATAATGCCTCAGCGTATCGAGATCCACGTATAGCATCAATAACAGCAATGATTGATAATTTTCGACCATTATACATGGAAATGTCGTTGTAAATTTGATTAATATCAACTTCCGCAGCTGTATTCTCTACTAAATTTTTCCCCGCTGAGCTTAATTTCGTCGATACCGCGCAATTATCTATTTGATTCAGAGATAAATGAATCGGGGGGTCAGTTACATATGCAGCTATACCAGCTTTCAGGTCGTGTGAGGTTCTACAACAAAGCAACATTCAACAATGAACCAGTAAAAAAGTTGTAACTTTTGATCCTCATTGGGCAACTTACGGAAATCCTGTCAAGAATTGTTCTGCAAATTTTATTGATAATGATTTCATGTGTAGAGAAGAGTGATCGAGAATTATATAGTATCCTGCACTCTTTTCTATATCATGACTCAATACCCGTATCAATCTCGACGTATAGTCCTGTGTACTTAGACAAAGTGGGAATTCCAATAAATCCTGTCCGGACATCCAACCACTTTTGAATTTACACGTAACGTTTTTGATTCCCATCAATATCAAACTATCATCACAATGCAACATACATTGCCGACCGTCGGCCTCATTAATACATTTCCACGTTCCGTTCTTTATCGATGGTGGTACATCACATGCTGCAACGATTCATAGTCTTATCATCAGATTTACATACAGAAATTAAACGGAAAAACGTTCATTTCTACGGGTTGATAAACAGCTTACTTGTTTTACATACAAATGACTGTTTGCTATGGCAATCAAGTCCATAAAAATGCGCTTTGACGTGATCAGTCCTATCCAAGTTAAGACAATGTGATTTATCGGAATCATTACCAGTGTCACCTTCAACTTTTGCCCACGGTGGGAAGCCTAAATGATCTTTCTGATCTGGTATTATTTGGCCGTTACCAATCCAACGCCATACGCCCGTTTTTTCATCATATTGACCTCCCAACCAAACGTGAGATATCTCTCTAGGATGATCTCCCATTGCGTCAATAATCCAATTAATGACATTCATATGTTCAACATATGCCAAAACGCTTCCTCGTTCAGTACAAAAAGTTTGACTTTTCATCCATGTCATGTGAGTGGTATACAGTATGTATGTACTATTCCCATATGAGAATTTCACTGGTTCATCCATCCAGTCGTCCTCCTCATCATCAGAATCTACGAGTTCATTGATGAATATCGACAAGATGAGAAAAAAAATGTTATCTATCCCCCTGATAAATTTCTAGTCAAGTTCAACAAACACCGAGTCAATTGATCCGATGTATCAATAAATCAACTCACATTCTTCGCAGACGAAATCACGTTTACGATCACAGGACAACTCAATGAAGCTCGAATTATTCTCTATATGACGATCCAACAGTAAACAGCCATCATTTTTCTCAGGACGCCCAAATCTCCATGGCGGGAAACCATTTTCATCTGTTGATGGGTTCAATGTCGATCCTGTTGCCATCCAAACCCACTGACCATAACTGAAATGTCCACCAATCCACGCAGTCTCGAAATCTGACGGAAAACCATTCATAAGCAGAAAGCAAAAATCTATATAGAATATATAGATTAAATTCATTGATTATTTATTTCTATCCACTCGGATATTTATTCGGATCTTTTTTTTCAGTCTGTTTTCAATGACAATTTCATCAAGAAACCTGGTCTGGTCTTCGTCATGCTATTAGCGAGAATGTGAATGATGATAGAACTCTTCAGAATTGCTAAACGGGCCCCTTGGGTACGGCAAAACGTTGCGGCTTCTTGCCAAGTAACTCTCCCATGATAAAGAGTGAATGTGTTTTTGTTGATTCGAACCCACTTCGATGGGACCGGGTTCGTAATAGTTTCCTCAGCATCTAAAAAATACGATTATGAATAGGCTTGATTCGTTCACTTTTTCTTCTTTACCATTTCATGTAAATCATCTGTTCTGACTTTATATTAATTATGACAACATTTAATGGCAACAACGCAACTTTTTTCACATATGAATGGTCGTTGTAGTCGACAATCTAAATCAACAAAGTTGGGATTTTGATGCGAGCGACGATCCACAGCAAGACATTCCTTTGTTGGCCGATTAGAATCACGAATCCACGGAGGAAAACCTTCAACGTTTAATTCTGCGGGAATCTCATTCTTCTCATTACTTTCTCGATCAATCCAGTACCAAATAGAATCAATTCTTCGACCACCAAGCCATGTATCTTCCATTACTATTGAGTGTCAAAAAATAGTGATACAAATGTTGTTCATTCAATCTGTATTATCCATACACGAATGTGAGAACCTATGTTGGATTCTGCGATAGATTCTGCCACGCCCAAAGCCTTCTTCATGGTGTCGAGCACAGCCAATCGGGCGTTGTAGCTATGGCAAAGAATTCTGGCCTCCACCCAGGTGACACGTTGAGAAAAAAATAGATACTGCATGCCATTTTTGTAGTATGATTCCACTACAGATTGACGCTCTTTGCTACCTATATTTTCAATTCAAAACTATATAAAGCATTCTCAAGAACAAGAAAAATTTTATTAATACTTACACTCGTATCTGCCGATATTATTCGTACTCCACTCAAAATTCGGCGATAATGATACTGAAACTTCTATGGTTCTTGATAAAAACAAAATTATTCTCACGTATCTCAGCAGCATGTTCGTTCATACGTGTGATTATTCTTGCGATTATTAGATATGATATTGAGACACGTGATGAAAAATAATGGAAAACTTGATGAAGTCGCCTCGATGAATCTTAACTCAATTTAACTGGACGTGGAGTTAATTGAGCATGTTTATGAGTGAACCGGTTTATGAAACTGTGTATCCGTACCAATTTCAATAACATTTAATAGTACTCCAATCATCAAACACCTCACTTTTGAATTTCAAGCATTCGTTTACTGTTTCAATCGATTATTCTCGTGATTTCTCGTTCTATCCACAGGAAGAAAAAAGAGAAAAAACATTTTTTCCACCTCACACTCGATAATTTATTGTTTGACATAAATATTGTAACATTATGTGATGATTATAAGGCAATATGTTTCCAACTTCTTTCAATGAATAGAAGCAATCAATCGATCGAATGCAACGTCGCCAATTATTGGTGTGAATAATGTACTCGACAATTCTCTTGGACAGCATGAAAATAATATTGGCAGAATAAAAAGTATTTGGGCAAGTCTCTGTGTGTAATCCACACGTTTATGTAGATGGCTGATCAGCAACGATAAAGTTGAATCTCGTGCATTGCTCAACACTTGCAGCCCATCAACTGACTTTGTTAATTCTATTAAATAAAATAGAGCAATATAATTATCACCACAAGCCGGACCAATTAATAATTCGTATTTCAATTATATGAATTACCAGGGCGACATAGTGCGAATGTTTCGAGACATAAAAATTCAACGTCATCCAGTTTTTGTTTCCTTATTAAATCACGCGACGTTGATAAGCATAAAACAATTGATTTATTCATCGTTGTACACTGTGGTTGAATTTCAACCAAATCAACTGGCCACGTAGCCGCTCGCAAAATGAATAAAGCTGACCAATTCTCTTGCAATATCGCATTTTGCTCAATGATATTAATCGCTGAGAAATCAATGTGTCTCCTGGCACCGCGTATTCCTGATAGAAAAATCTGTGCAGCAATTTCATGATGTATCGCCTCATCTATTCAATAGGATATGAAAAATCATCAATAGTTCTCCTTCAATTTGTTTACTTTGATTGGTATTTTTTCACTACCAGGTGAAATGATCGCTGGTTGGATTGGTCTACGTAATAATGATGGATGCAAGATACCCGATGGCGATTGTGATTTATTCATATCACTCGCGTGCAATGCCAAAGTTTTTGTACCAAAAATACAGGCCAAAGTATCACTGGAATTCCACAATAAAGTTGTGTTTGATGATGAAATTTTGTTTCTTCTACGTGGTCCTCTCTCCTCTTGCACAGCTATACAGATGATATTTATATATGCATATAAATATATATCTATATATATTTATGAATACATGCGCACAAATATGTTGGTTAAAATTGATTACACTGCGTATTCGTAATGGTGTGAATGGTAGAGAGCACTGTTATCTAACGTGTGGTCGTGATTTATTTGCTAACCATCGACTTTGACAGCCCACAGTTCTGCCCTGAGTATTCTCACCGTGTATATGTATATATGTGTGTATACAGTCGGCTTGTCAATTATAAATGTTGACACGTCCTTCACCGCATTGGTCAGACGCGTGTCCCTGTCACGCGGCCTTTATTTGTTTTCACTGGTCGCAATGTTTTATCACCCACCTAACTGATTGATGTCAAAATCCTTATTCAGCCTTTTCTGTTTTCTTATAAACAAGAAACTTCAGTGTATAGATAGGAGAAATGTATTGAGAATGTATTTTTCGTTCGAGAGAAATGCAACACGGCAATAATGGGGAGCAATTTCCCCTGTCACTTCTTGTGCATGTGTCGAATTAATAGTGAAATATTCATTTGATTGAGAGGATCAGTCGCGATGTGATTCAAAAAATTTTTAAGCTTCGACTTGATTACCTTCACTATTCATTTGAACGGCGAAACATTTTTTCAATCTGCAATACGGACACCAATTCCTTCTTGCTTTATCAACCGAACATGCACCAGTTCCAGCTGTAAAAAAATTTATTTCTCCTCTCTATCAAACACTAATTGTGCTAGTATCAACTCATTGTACCTATGCAAGCGTAAATTGTCCCGCGACGTACTGATCTCTTGAAAAAACACGAACACCCATCACAACAGTAAACTCCATAATGTTTACCGTACGAACGATCACCACAAACCTTACACGAAACTGGAGTAGGTAGAGTTCTTCCTGTTTCAATAGAAAATTTTTTTTCTCTTCTCCGACTCATGAATCTACGAATTAATGGCTACCAATAATAATATCGTACAACACGGCATCTCACAAACTCACCCATTATGAATTATATCACTGTCGTTTACTCCTTTTCTTCGAAATTTCCGTAGATAGTGTGTGATAGGGGTGATTCACAGTTGCTCGATCAGAAGTTGAGGTAGATATGACCGTTCAATTCGTACAGGTTTATATAACTCGATCATAAATCACCACGCCGGGGTGGAATATATAGGGGGAGGCAGTGACGGTGGTAGTGGTGGTCGTAGTGAGGAGTGCGATGAGGAAAATGCTTTGTCCTAAGAAACAGAAGTTCCATAGAAAAATATTCAACCACTATCTTTGACGTATGATAGGTATAGAGTGAGTATTTTTAATTATACAAAAAACATGCAGAAGAATGATTTCAATTTTGGTTTGCAATTTTTTTATTTTATTTTCTATAGCACAACTATTCATGTTCTAAGTATCATCAATCATTAATCTATAACTCTTATCGCTATGCTGTGGTAATACATACATTCACATATGTATCGAGTGAGGTTCAATGATTTTCGAAATATTATTTACAAGTGCAATGATTATCATTATTAAATCTTATGATTTTTTACCATTCTCTAAAGTGATCATGCCATGTTAAATTACGCAAGTTGTCGATTCTTTCATTATGTACACAAAAGGTGGATGAATAGTAATGATACAATAAAAAACCAAGAAAGATATGAGGAGAAACAGTTTTTTAAACGAATGCGAGGAAAACATATCTTAGATTTGTGTGCACTAAAAAAATAACTTAAATATCACACATCGAGTACTTCGTCAACTACAACTGCAGCGTAACTTTTCTTTTTTTCTCATCAAGGACGATTTTTATCGCGTCCGTCTTCGCCCAACGTTGGTCGTGAATGATCTCATGACGAAGCCAATAATTTGGCGGCACTTGTTACATGGTGCTGATGATGATATGGTGTCTCTTGGGCATTATAGTAATTTTGTTGATGTTCACTGGTTGGTGTGTCAATTTGATGATGTGGATGTTGATAATAAGACGTGTATGGTTGTCCGACTAAACCATCACAACTTCTGGGCTCGGTCTTAACAGTGGGCACCACACCATTTGTTAACAATGAAGTGTGTCCAAGGTAAACGGGTCTATCGGTTGTGATTGACGTCGATGATTTTGTTGAATCAACTTGATGGTGCTGTTGATTATTTTTCAAATCTGCAAAATCGTACGAAGATCGAGGATAAATATTAGTGTCATGTGGTTATTATCGAATGATTTAGACTTGATTTAACAGACAATATCCAAATTTCATTCAGGGTGAGTTACCATTAGACGATGACGATGTGGTTGATGCCGTTGTCTCATGATCATTCCCGGAAGATGATCTGGATGTATTTGGCTCTGGTGTCTTTTTCGGTTTTCGTTTACGCGTTTGGATTCCATCTTTGCGCATGGCCAATGGCCGATTGACCCCGTGCAATTTGAAGTAGAGTCCACATGCATTGCAAACTGGTTCACCCTCATTGTTACGTCTCCACAATGTGGTAGTTCTTGTGCCACAATTGGTGCAGCACAATCCCAGTCGTCTTGTCGCCGTCTGGAATTCGGAGATCTGTCCCATTGCCAATTACAATTGCCGAACGGCGATAAACTCATCTTAGAATTCTATCCTGATATCTCGAAAGATACGTTGATTGATCATAACCCATATATGGCAGGCATGACTACTTTCACTTTTACTTGGAAATTATCGTGGATCAAACGATTAAAATGAAAATTATGAGAATACTTACAAGGCGTTTGGATGGTTTTATCAGCGGTCTATTCATGCCATTCATTTTGTGATAGAGGCCACAGGCATTACACAAATAATGCCCGGTACCATCGCGCCGCCATAACGGGGTGGAAATCGCTCCGCAATTAACGCACTCACGTCCCTCAGCAAATTGAAACTCCATCGCCGTATCTGCGACACATAAATTAAAACAAGCAACTTTTTAAACATCATCTGAGTTCCTTTGACCACGCACGCCGACGCAGAGAATTTAAATATGATAAGAAAGAAAAAGAAAAGGTGAAAAAAATTGAAACAAAAAAATGAAAAAATCAAGAACGTGCGGTCTGTGATTTCATCTTCGGTTGAATTCAAACTATTCGCAATTATTGTCCGTATTCATATTGATTGTCCATTTGAATAAATTATCGTTTTATATTACTTTTGATAATCCCATCAATATGAATTTATGACATTTGAAATACATAAGTATCAATAAATATGAAATGATCGTTGACCTGACATTCAATGACAACTAAAAAAATATTGATCTCCACTCTTTTACATCGTTGTATTTTCTGCCTCGCGTCATGCAGTCGCGTTATTGAATTGAAGACCGTGTCGACCACTCCTGCCATCTACCCGAATATCTTCTACCTATCACAAACTCCCCATCGATAATTCAGTGAATGAAATCCGTGGAAAAAATAAAAATATCAGCAAGTCTTTGAAGTTGGAAGAATTCTGGCTTTTTCCGACTTTCCATTCCGCCGAAAACACTTAAAATCCAAACTCGTGTTGGATTAACATCGATTACCCAGCCAACAACTAAGTGGTAACATTCATCGGTCATCTGGTAAATTCAATTTAAATTGGAGTGATGTTCAGTGTACAGCGCATAGCAGACCTTTCGTTCATGTATTCACGTATACCACCACGCATATAGATATATATTCCAATGCCGGAGTATTAAACATAGATGAAGAATCATATGGTGGCTTCTGAGTGGCGCAAGCTCCGTTGAACTGCACCGGGAAACACTCGAGGTGAAACACGCATACACAACCGCATCCCTCAAAGAAAGCCGCTATCAGTTAATACTCATCCAACTCCCTTCCCATCATTCCCGTCGTTGTGAAGCGCACATGGCCCGTGTGGTTAACCGCTCCTGATCTGGTGGTTAAGAGCGGAAGAGTAAAGAAGAAGAGGAGTAAACTCGTGTCTACTATGAAAGATGTGCCATTGCTTCCGGTGTCACCTGATTTAACGAGAGTTCTGCCGGATCACGGAAAGTTGGGAGAAGAAAATTCTGAACCAACGCGACAGTTTTCCACTCTGTTCATCCAACTTCATACAGCATTTTTGCTATACCGACATTTAATACAACTCGTCTGTCTGGCGGACTCTTTACCGCACAACCCGTATTGAAAATAACGTGTTCTCTCTTCGTCGCCCTCTATCTCCCTTCCTCCCTCTTGCCACTGCATTTATGTACAATATATATCGAAAAGTCGATAAGTATAATCGTGGCATATAGGAAATTGCACGGTATCTTATCGTCTGCGTACTGCAAGTAGTCCGCTACTTTTCTTTCCCTATATCACAGTCCTCTTTTGCATAATGTAATCCACCTACTCCGAATATAAACTGGCTTGATATATAGGGCACTTTGAATGATCACATAATTATATCGTGATGAAAGAATTGATATGAGAATAAATAAAACAGATAATAAAAACTAACCATAAGGCGAGGCACGTTGGAAAGTGGAGCCGTCATAGGGTCGCCATGATGCCATCATAGCAACATTCTGTGCATAAAATGGCGATGAGAGGGTTGAATGTGGATGGCCAGTGTGGGGATGACCAGGATGTGGATGTCCGTGGCCGCCGTGAGCGCCCATACCTCCATTGGGACCGCCCGTGTGTCCAGTTAATGCATGATGAGTATAACTGTCTACTCCATGTTGCCATGACGTTGTTTTATCCCTTGGGAAAGTTGGAATGAAAGCAGATGAGACTTCTGAACATAACTCATGAGTTGGGGAACAATAAAAATATTTCCCGAGCTGTTTATGTAGTCATGTGATGTTAATGAAAATTGTCGGTGGTGAGACGCTTCTACTTTTCGGTGGCGTTCATTAGCGGTGATAATGAAATGTTCGTGTAATAACATAGACAAAGGCCTACAGTGAGGGATCTGTAAATACCATGCGGGTGATGCGGAACTCGGAAACGAGTGATACTGCGCTGTGGCTGCTGATGGAATAGTTGGTCTGGATGACGGCACGTATACAGGCGCTTGTAACTGCTGATTATGCTGCTGCTGTTGTTGCTGTTGCTGGTGCTGCTGCTGTTGCTGTTGTTGTTGTTGGGATTGAGTCTGGTAATCGGTTCCCGCACCGTAACCACCGGTTCCGCTACTGTGGAACATTATCACATCCACTGAATTGAGTGGGCGCTAATCACTACCACGACATTTGCTGCAAAAAGACAAACCGAGAGGGGTATTAATGAGTGATTGTCCTAAAACAATGAGAACTTGATTTCTATTCAGTCTTCTTCTTGTTTCATATAACAAATACGCAGTAGTACTTTTTTCCCGCCAAATGAAAAATAATTGACCGCCATGGCTGATGGTTTGACCAACCCAACTGCAAATTCCCCCACAAGTGTGAATTTATTGCCGTATCGCGGGGCAAGATGCTCCAACTATCTGCCTCTTCCTCCCTCGTGCATCGCAACGTTAAATTGTGGCCAGAGAAAGGGGAAGAAGCATACACATAGAATGTTGTTATGCTGAATGAAAGAGAGAGATAGGAAATGTCAGACACATCGTCTCCACCTCCGTTGGATTTTGCTCGGCCTGTGAATCGGAGATACTGATAGCGGCCATTGCGGCCACGAATACCAGCCGCGTGTAGGCGGGACCAAACGATCCCCCTTCTATGTATATTATAATGCTGATCATCTAAAACTTCTCCACATTACAAATGATGTATTTCATGCTTTCTATATTGTCATGAACAAACGCAACATTCTTTCCAATTTTTTCCACCTGCATGAATAATCATTTTCGATATTCATATTGTTCCGGAGCGACTGAAATATTGAAACACTTTTCTAAACTATTCCTTTTACTGTTGTGACAGTACTTCATAGTGCATTTTCATATCTTGGGATTCAATATTGTCATGTTTATTCTGACATAAATGTAAGCTGATTGCAGCAAGAACATGTATATGAGAATTGTATGAGTATCTAAGAGAATAAACTGAATTACGTTTCAGAACAATTTATTAGAAATTCATATTTCGAGGTATAAATTACTGAGTATACGGCCGTACGTTGAATTGTTGGCGTTTATATATAGTGATTTTGTTAATCCAGTAACGTGGGTTTTATCACTGTTTCAGCTGCAGGCATATGAGTATGGATAAAGACAACTGAGTTGTATGCACACGTGCGTGCTAACCAATCGGCGAGAAATATATAGACGACTTAACGAAGTGACTAAATAACTCGTGGTTATATATGTGTGTGTAATATGCATGTATACCACAGTAGACTAGACATGCAGGTGTATATACTTTGCGAATATGCATGAACGATTGCTCAATTTCCTGCATTATTTTTGCATTCAGTTTGGTTTTTTTTCATTGAAATTGTTACAATCAGAGTACAGTAAACTTCGATGCTCTCGTATCGAATAAATATCGAGAAAATATTATGTATACACATAATTGACATGAAATTCTCGACTTGATTTCATTAATTTTATCAATACCAATAGAATTTGTTCGATTTGTAATAAATATTCTGATAAATGTTATTTGTCAGCACATAATTTGTGGAATTAATTAGCTGAATGGCAGAAGTATATATGGATTGAGAATATGTAACCCGACTTGAATGGAATTTAGCTTAAGAATTTGTCAGCCTGCTCTAGGGTTTTTGGCCAGTCGTCTTGCAAGTGGTTAGAATTGAAGTTCACAATAGTGAGAATAACCGATGGTCAATAGGCTCATTAAGAGAAGATGATGAAGAAGTAAAGGGGGAGGGGAAGCATCAGAAGCATCTTAAATATTCATTTGCTGCATTCAAACACGCACGTTGAGGATCTATGGGTTTGTTGATCCTGTGTGATGATGTTTGAACATATATTTATGTGATTATAAAGTGCGTTCAGTTTTGAGAATTGGAAGGGAGAGACGAATAAATCCATGGAGAGTGTAATATCACTATAAACAGAAGGAAAAACAAAAAGATTCGAACTTTTCTCATATAGGATACAATAGATTTTTTTTCACAATTCAAACTTATTCTCTCTCTACTTTTATTCTATCTCCAAAGTGAAAATGATGTTGAAAGTAAAAAGTATATCTTCGGCATTGGACGTAAGATGGAAATGCTGGTTAAACTGCCGAGGGACCGAAAAGATATTCCAATCGGGATTGCCAGAGTTGACCGTTGGTCGGAGGCGCCACGGCGCCGAACGCGTAGAAGGGTTTTCTTGTAGGTCTCAAACATTCACAAATGCTTGGGTGACGCACACTCAACCAACACCCATGAACGTTCACGCGTCCCAGAGCGACGCACACGATCCTTTTTTTTAACCGCTTGTTGTCTTTATTTTTTACGGCAGTTCTTCACTTCTCTCCTTCTACCGCACACTACTCTTTATCCCTCTCAGTTTTTTTCCCCGGCTCGTGAGTTCGATCGTCTCTGTATCATGTTCGCGCACACAGACGGGTGACAACACACTCGGCGTCAGAATCCGGGGACGATCACTACAGCCGAAAAAACCCACATTTCGTTGGGAATCCTCATATATAATTTACATCGATTCATTTTCATTCATTTTCACCGTCTGCGAGACTTCCTCTTATCACTTTGTTGATGGATTCTTCTCTTTCCAATTGAAATTATGTTAGAACAATTCCTCCAAATATCATTCGAATTGACGGCTTACATGAAGAACTCCACTTGTTCACCTGACGAGAAAGAGCTCACAAGCTCGAAGTTTCGCTACGGTATGTGTCCCAATTTTGTTATCTATATCATGAAAAATTATCGCATTTTCAGATTTTCCAATAGTTCATACGCTGATAAAAATATATTCAAGCACATAAATAAATTGCATTGATTGCGAAATCGTAACGAGGTCGAATACATTGGTGGAATTTTTTTATGATATAGTTTTTGTATATTAGATAGTATATTCTTGACAATTAATTTTGTGTTGATTTATCGATTTTTTCTCTCTGATAGTTCAAAGCGGTTGTGCGCAGACATATATATTCCAGCGGATGATTTATATATATCGAATAAAATCAGGTTACCGAAGTGTAAATTCATTAGCAACAGAACTACAATCTCTAAAACGTATAGTCATAGGTAAAATGCGATATATTACGTAAGCTATTTGCGACTGGTCATTTGAAAATAAAAAAAATTGTACTATCCGTCCCTTGTATCACTCTCGATTGTCAACCGTATTACAAGTTGTTTATTCACGGCCGCCAGGAGCGAATCACTACTATATATACTACTACTACTCCTATATATATATA
>JABMBR010004930.1:0-19767 GCA_018881525.1 Meteorus sp. PSUC_FEM 10030008
TTAAAACTAAGATCACAATTCATTGTCACTCATTGTATACTTAGTTCTAATATTCATCACTGAACTTGCACATCGCACGCTCGCACTTCGTCCTATTTTACTTGACATTTTGCCCTTTTATATTTATTTTAAATATTATTTGATTATTATGTAAACAATGGGTGCGAGCAGCACACCACACTAAAGTTCATAAGCAATCTACGCAACACAATACTCCATTTCTTACTGAGAGAGTCATTCCAATACAGACAATACCCTGTCAATGATAGAAAAAAAAAATTCTCCAGCAAATATTGGATAACGTATTATGAGGAGCACTGCCATTGGATAACGTTGAATCAGTCGTGCTCCATGAATTTTTACCCTAGAACATGATTGCGTATCTACTGTTCTCCCGCATTTGCTCCTTTCTTATAAACTCCACATCATCGATGCGATATATGTAATGGGGATTATAGATCAATCCCCTGCATTGAAACAAACACATTTGATACTATAATTTTCATCAGATGATATTTGATAAGAATGTACATTAAATTCTGTTTTTATTTTTCTTCCCATTCACTCCTCTCTCTCTCTCTCTCCCACCTCAACTTTCTGTTTACCTCGGTACGATAATGACAGAAAAAGTCCCTGAAATTTTGGTGAATTGCCAGCGCTGTGCCGGTAAGTCGATATAGTAGAGATTTTCATCACCCTGCGCATCAAGAAGATATACATGTATACCTTACAAGGTTGCCAAATTTAATTCTTCTCAAAATTTCGGCACTCGATTAGACCATCAACGCTTCCATGTCTGCGACTCTTTCCCACCCGTGAATATCTTATCGATTCTCAGCCGATATAGTTTTTGTTTATAATTTACGGAATCATATGCATGCAACATAAACACAGTTATTGTATTGTATATCTCAATTTCATGATAATTCGGTTTTTCCAATTTATTACTCAGTATACATGATAATACATTCAAAATAATCTTCACAGAAAACGGGTGGAATCTACTATCAATTCGAATTCAAATGGATAGCATCCGTACTATTCTGTCTTGTTTTATTGGCTAATTCACTATGATGTTGAACTCTTGGCAAACCTGTCTCGATACTCTCCCACAATACCTCCATCTCTCTCATTCTACACCACAGTGCATCGCTGTCTTATCTTATCTCATAATACATATTTATGTTATTTGTGTACTTATATAACATACATGCACACATATATAAATTCCATGTTTCAACTACGAAATGAAATAATTTATTTCATAATCGATGAATGATTAGTCGCATAATCAGTTGAGGTTATAATGAAAATTGACGTAAAAAAAAAGACAAAAAATCAGGAACATCAACACAAGATATTTTCATAAATTATCAAATCGGAATCGTATAATCATACGATGTTTTTATTGGTTGTATTTATGATACTGTACTAAATTTTAGAAAGCCATTAGAAATATGGTGGTACAGTAGTTCATAATGGATTAATGCAATAAAGAGAACAAGCTTAGTTAATACGTTTGTAGTTTCTTTTCGTGTGGGCGAATTAACGTATTAGAAATGAATTGGTATTACTAATCACCGTATTGCATTTAATTATGATATAAGTAGCGACAAATCAACAAGTAAATATACAGAGATATAAACTATTTTTTTATTTTATACGAAGTCCGATACTTGTACACATTGTGTAATCTTAATCTACTTATCAATACATTTCGAAAATCAGTTTCCTCTCTATGAAGGGCATTCAATTAGAAGAGAAAAAAGTAATGAAAATGGGGTTAGGAAAGCCTTGGATTCGAATCTTAATCGCAGCTTTGTGTGGAATACTCTTATGGATGACTGCTAAATATTGGAATCCATTTATACCATTCGATTCTGATAAGTCACAGGTAATTTCACTTGTTTGACAGATTTGTATATTTTGAAATAGCTATCTCCAATCCCATTTCTGTTCCATTGCAATTGCTTGTGGAGGTGTCTCTGTTTGGACTATCCTCCGTCTAACAATCAAGTGAACAATGAAATGAAGATCGATGTAATTTTTTTAGAATCATCAAAATGATATTTCACTTTCCTTTTTTATTTGTAATGCGGAAAATACAATGGAGCAGATAAATCCCTTTTTCAATTATAATACAAGTCCAATATTTCGTGTTTCTTCTTAAAATCAACCGCCCAACCTGGAATATGACTTCAAAAACAATGTGGTCATCTAGATAAGTTTTAACTTCTATTTAGCATCACAGGTGGACGAAAAAGAAAGTGGAACAAAGCACTTATCAAATGATCACGCAGATGTGCAAAAAGTGGTGATAGGCGTTTATTACGAGGCATTATGTCCGGATTCACGTGGATTCATTCTCAGACAACTTGAACCAACATTTGAAAAAATTTCCGACAATGTTATCATTGAATTAATTCCATATGGCAAAGCAACGGTATGATACCGCAGTACATCTAATTTATTGACTGAGGATCGTGGTTCGATGATTTCATATCAAATTAATTGTTTGCAGACCAATATCAAACCCGATGGTTATACTTTCAAATGTCAACATGGTGAAAGAGAGTGCGAAGCAAATATGATACATGCCTGTGCTATTGACATCATCACAAATCCAAGTCAGCAATTGAATTTTATCGCATGCATGATTGATCGTAATCTATGGCCGATTAATATCACACGCACTTGTGCCGAAAAAATGCAAATCGAAGCCGAACCCATTTTGAATTGTGCCAAATCGACAAAAGGACGAAAGTTATTAGCCAAATATGGGAAAATGACTGATGCGTTGATACCGCCAGTTAGTTACATACCTACTATTACACTGGATCAGGTACGCATAAATTATTCAAATTGACAACAAATAATTGTATCAACTATCTGTTTATTGAATAAAAAATATTTTAATTATTATTCTTTACCTTAGGACACCAGCAATCAAGAGGTTATTCTGGTCAATTTATTGCAGGAAGTATGTAAACGTTTCAAAACGCCACCAGCCGGTTGTTGAATATTTGTTACAACTATCAGAATTTTCATGATCAATGGATGTTTGAGACGATTCGATCACGAATTAATCGCTTTTGTTATCAAATTTCCGATTCGGAAAGAAACTGTTAACACCCACCCGTATGTTACGAAATGATACATTCTATGAAGAAATATAATATTAAGATTCCGAAATATTGATAATATTTACAATACTGTTGTTTATTCAAAACGAAGAGAGGAAAAAAACAAGAACAGGTCGTTCTGGATTTAGATAAGTTTTCGTGAACAAATAAAGAACAAATGGGATATATAATAATGACATGAAATTCGTTTTATGTATAAAAAGAAAATTAAAATTATATACAATCAGTCCATGAGTTGAAGATTGTCCAATTTTTCGCACGAATAAAATCCGGCTTTTACTTGTCTACCACCAAAAAATCGTCCGTTCAAGTCAACAACTGCTTTAATGGCACTCTCTATCCTTTTAAATTCAACAAATATGCGAACAGCTTCTTCCGGATGCACATCCATCACTTCATGAATCAGAACGCGAGCTACGTCACCGTATTTTGTGTTACACTCGTCTTTTACTTCTGGTTCGAGATCCTCGTCCACTTCACCTGGTCCAACCATATTCCGCAGCAATACGACCTTCGAATATCGAATCAAAAACAAACAGAATTAATTATCTTCAATAGCAATGGGGGGATAACGTTCTTATCAGTACAGAACGAAAAATCAATCTGCGAGAATGCATTGGAAATTTGAAAACGGTCTTTTTTCCCACTCATTCATTTCTATAATGAGATTGCGAAACTTCAATATGATCGGTATGTCTTACGCTCCGAAATCGTGGTATTGGTACTGAAGCCGATGATTTTCATAATGTACGACAATCGAACATCGATGAAAATTTATAGCAACCTCATCTCTATTTCAATGAAGGAGTTCGAGTTTCCTCAATACTTAGAACTGCCCCCAGAACCATTTTGGGAATAGTACGGTTACTAAACCGAAAACCACTTCGAATTCCCAACTCTTCGTCAACTCCTTTCCCAAGTTCCCAATATGAAATTCCTATATCCACTCGATTCACACATTACAAACTAATACCAAACCAAATAACTATGTTTCTCGTTATATTCACCTTGCTCGGCGACTTCATAATTTCTGTGATTGTTGGTTCATCTCCTGGAGTGTTTACAGGAGGTGACAGATTGAGACTAACCGGTGGGGGAGGTGGCATAAGTTGTTCTTTTTCCCCGACGATTCTTCCACCTCGTTTACTCGTTTTTTCGACTTGTAACGCCACCGACATTCCTTGCTCTTTTTTACCCAGTCCTTGTCCCTCTTTGAAACCATATTTCGCCATTATTTTTGCTGCAACAGATGATGTGGTATATCCGAGTCCTGTAGTTGACGATATCGGTCGTGAAGATGTAGGGACAGAAGGCGATGATTCGGCTGCGGATTCTTGTAATGAAGGCGGTGGAGCGATCGCTGCTCCACCAGATGTTCCACGTGATGTAGGTGTGCGTTCTTCATCTCTTTCAGGCGCAATCATTGTGTTGCTTGGTGCAGACAACTGTAATGAATTCAAGAATGAGACAATGAAGCTATCAGCTACGGATGATTGGTATTTTCTATATTCTCCTAGATCCCAGATGCAATATCAAAATTGCATAAAGTTTAGAGAACATATTCTTGAACCACGGTAGTATTTTCTATTCCTCATACAAATCCGAATCTACGTAGAAACTCTGAATTTGATGAATCTCTGAATATTTATGTTGATTGATCGGTTACGTGAAATAAAGAACTCTTTATATTCATGAAATCTGAACATCCAATGGTTGAGCAAAAACAGAAACTTACTGGTGTCTCTTCAAATCGTGTATTATCTCTTCTACGTTTCCTCTGTTCAGCTTCCTGATCATATTCTCGATCACGAATGTCCCGTAGTTCTTTAACTACTTTCTCATATTCATTCGGCCACATTGGGTCATATTCATTAACGACATTCCAATCGAATTCACCACTAACTGGCACAGATCCACCGCCGCTGGAAAATATGTTTGCATTCGGTCCCTCATCATCACGATCGTTCTCTCGATTCAGAGCTTTCGATTTTAGATCAATAACAGGTGGAAGAACAGTTGTGATTTTTCTATATTGTTCACGCTTTGGCTAAGTATGAAGAAGTTCAATCACTTTTAATTGTCTGTTTTGAGTTAGTTTCGTTACCGATCAATCCCATTTACCTGTGTAGTAGCGGCTTTTTTCAATTGTAATTGTGATTGCAATAATTTGATTCCAGATGACCATCCAGCAACTTTTTCTGATGCTCGATGTTTATCGAAGTCGTCGTATAAAGACATTTTTTAATTCTAATAGCTCCAATTTACAATGTGTAGTTTATTTCGACTGTCAATCTCTATCATCTATGAACATCATAACCTGAAAATACATGATTTCTTCTGTTACGAAAGTATGGAACATCATTCACATGTCGCCAACATAACGAAAAAATTCTCTAATACTAACCATCAAACCGAGGAATGACGCAAGCCAACTACGAACTGAATTTACCACCAGTTTTCCCCGATGATTGGTTTATCTCATTTTATAATTGAACAATCACCAATCATTGTACATTGGTCACACCCACACAACAACTGATTTATTCTGAAATTTGGTAGGATTGATCATAACATTTCCTGAGGTTATGCTCGTACTCATTCTCCGAACTATCTCCGTTGCACGATAGGACAAGAAAATTTCTCCAATATCGACACATAAGTATGAACGAATGAGGTAGATGGAGCCTATATAACATCGAAATGGAAGATGAATTCAAAACCGATTATTCCGACGTTTTATTTGTTGTTTATTCATGTTGCTTCCTTTATATTTGATACACCCATCAATTCGTATTCTGATCCGAAGAACATCATTATCACCAAACTCAGATAACACTTTTTCATATTTGAGAACAGAAGCGTAAAAACATTCTTTAAACTTTCATAAACAGATAAATTAACAACTACGAACATGATACGTTCGGCTTATTATGTTCGATTATTTCCACAATATAGATCCCGATATTTTGACGAATTACTGTTTCAAAAAATCATGACTTTCTATTACATTATGTGGAGGGAAAAAAACAGAAAAAAAACAACTATTCACAACATATTGTTACATGTGAGCATACAAAAACAACAATAACAAGAATCTGACACATTTTCTCCTCTCAAATTCCAAAATACACACACATTACTATCTCTCATTCCTTCCTCTGTTCCCTCATTATTCACTTGAAAAGTTTACTCAAAATCTCTCTCTTATCTCACGTCTTGGGTGTTCTCATATACATCTTATTTTTACATCGTTTTTTTCCTCCTTTCTTTTCTCTTTTTTCCTTGTCTTCATATGTCTGCAGCAGTCTTCCCATCCAACAGACATTTTTAAAAGGTCTCTCTGATGTGATGCGCTGTGATGACTAAAGTATATGAAAGCAAGAATAAAATTGATCTCTCGTAGAAGCGGAACTTGACGCTTTAGTTGTAACATGGATCGCGGCGTTATTTATTAATAGGAAAGTTGATGCAAGCTGGCGCGCGAGGGAGTGGCAACACGTTAGAAGCAAAGGCTCGGAAGCAGTCGAATGAATATAAGGCAAATGCTGAGTGCCAAAGAGAGACTCTTCTCTCATACGTTCGTCTCGCCACTCTGAGTTTCCATCGCTCCGTCATGACCATACTTCTCTCTCTCTCGTCCACCCATCATCATCATCATCATCATCATCATCTCCATCTCCTTCTCTACCAATTCTTCCTCGTCTTCTTTTCTTACCATCAGCAGCTGGTCCATACCTCTCTCTTTTCCTCGCACCATTGGCGCGCGTGGTTGTCGCGCTCGAGCATCTCACTCTGGAACAGCGCCTGTCTGTCTCTGTCGATCTTGCGCGGCAGCGAGCGACGGTACCGGCAGGAGGATGAGGAGGCAACGGGGCAAGACGAGAGGAGAAGCAGCGTTGGGCAAATGCTTTGTCGGCGCCCGCGGCGGAGATCAAACGCGCCGACTAGTGCGCGCTCTGGCGTCTCACCGCGCTCTCACCCCGACCCACGAACTGAAACCAACCGAACCGCGTGCTCTCTCCTGTCTCACTCTCTTCGCTCCACCATACGGGGATACCCCTCAATATACCATAATGCTTCCCTACCATCGCTTTCCGGCAAACCGCACACTGTTGAAGGACCGGCGATATACCGACGGGCTAACATTATATACAGTGGTGAGCGGCCTCGTCGCGGTAAAACCGTATTATAGGCTTCCCTATATCCTGTCCTGCGGAACGGCCCACAACATCACGCCAGCATATCACCGGGCGTATGTGGCTCTCTATTCTCTGGCAATAAATACCATCCGCTCCTACCTCCCTTTTATATCTCTATATGCATATGTATATTTTTGTTTTTGATTTCATTATCATAACATGTACATGAAGGGAGCGATATTGGATGGTAGAGAAAGGCAGTTGGGGATGATTCTTGCTGATAAGAAAAATACTCATGAGAGAGGCTCATTTAAGATGGTTAATTGATAGAGTTAAGTTGTACAGAACGAAGCGAATAATAGTTCTGAATTGGTGCGAATTAACGGGATGAACAACCTGACAATCATCATGTGGATTATAGTTTTGGTTTGTTATTACGATGGATTCACTTGATCATTTGTTTCTCAACCAATTAGTGATTTTGTAATCAGATCTTCAACCATATCGGAATCGAATTGGTGATGTGAAAGTTCTTGAATTATCTGTGGGGATTTGAATCAGATTCGGAACATCAACTTCAGATCAAAGTATAATTGGATGATGACATTGACAGCCAATCTAAATCTCGAACGGTGTCGAGAATATTTAATTCGAAGTTAGAGATATTCAGGCCATCGCCTTATTAAGATAAGATCTACAATTCATTCTATTTCTTTATTTTTTCGATTCCAATTTTCCTTTCTTATTGAACATGTACCGCGTTACATAAAATAATATCCAAATTTCAGTGCAACATTCATTGAAGCTAAGAGAAAAATGTGAATGTAATGTTTATCTATTCAATTGCAAATATCACTTTTCATTTTATTTTTCTCGCTGAAGAAATATTTTTGACACCACTCTAATCTTCCAATAATTTTCTGAAATCAAAGCTGATCATTGTCCACAATAAGTTCGACTGCGCCATTTTTTTCACCTATTAACTGCACTTAATTACATAGCAACACGAGAGAAAAATCGTCGTTTAACGAAACTGCATTTTAAATGTTCTCGAATAACATTTGTAAATTTCACAGATCCTAAAAGATAATTTTAACATACCTGTCGCTCATTCCAACTAAATGATGAACTCGATCTCTGGTTTGACTGGTGAAAGAGAAAAAAAACAAGAAAAAAATTTCGAATGACGTCTCCATCATAATTTAATGACACCCAAATCCGACTTCCGGCACAATCATAAAAAAACATTTGTGTTATTCTAGAAATTAGTCGAATTTATTTCGACTCAATCATCAAAATAATTTTCTCTTCATGTCCTATTCAACTGTTTCATCTCCAATATTCCCTACAATTGAATATTTATAAACATGCATGGCAAAAAAAATTGCATACAGAAAAGAAAAACATGCATAATCTTGTATTAATTAAATGTATGAAACATTCGCAACAGACATTAGCACACTTCAAGTGTGCCTTTCTCAGCTATTGTATACAACCACAAATGTACACCCGTAATATAATGAATAATATTAGCATTCGATTGAAAATACTAGGATAAAATAAAGTCTGTTGTTATCTTGTAACTTCAGTCTTGAAAAACACCAACTCGAAATACTTCAAAGGTTATTTTGTGTCTCTTCCTGTTTTCTAATATTCACAAAGATTCATTTCCACGCAACTAATTTTCCGTGAACGAATTTTCTTCTTACCAGTGGATTATCCACATCGTCATTATTATCATCATCATCATCATCATCATCAAACGATCAATATTATTATAATAATTATATACAGATATGACGGAAGTAAAAAATGGTTGGGAGATGTACACACAGACATACACAACTCAATATGATATTCCGTGATCTGTCTGTACACACCGATGTTTTTTAAGCTTTGCGTTTTATTCTCTTTGCCATGAAGTCTTCCCCTTTCATCGTCTCACTCTCTTCTTCCCCTTCACGACGGTACAAACATCGCATCGGGCCGTGTTGCCCGTGCCTACTGGCCGTCCTGCCAAGCAACGTTTTTTTCTTTTTAACTTCTGCTCCTTCCTCTCCTTCTTTTCCTTCATCCCGTTCGTTCGTTCATATTTTTTCGTTTCTGTTTTTCTCATTCTCTCGCTCTCCCTCCTTTATAAATATACATATACATATTGGCATTCTGTCTCACTTAATCTTTCATTAAAAATCATCGTGTCCCCTTTTCTTTCTCCCTCGAAAAACCGAGACTCGACGCCGACTTTCCGACAAAGGAATAAAGAAAAGAAACAACTAACCTAAGGATGGCATGACAAGCCATGGCACGGTATGGCATGGCGGGCCTTCAGCCTTCTCTTGGTTGCAATGGTGAGAGGGACGAAGAGAGTGGGCGCTTACCGCGCACCAGTGGCGTAGTCATTGCAGGTCTCAACAGGACCCAACTCGTTCGTTCATGTTTGCGCGCAGTACTTTGACTCTCGCCCCCAATATAAATATCTATATACACGTATGTATTTAATATATATTCATCCATGTATGTATGTATGTTATATACACGCACGTCGTGCTTACACCATATATTTTAACCAATTTTTATCTCTCTACTTGGCCAAAGCCGTAGGTCACTTTAAACTCTCGTCACTTTCATCCTAATAACTTCAAAGGCCAACTGCCGAAAGACATTGTATATGTATATAAAGATTTTTTTCCTCCTTTATTCCTTTTCCTCTTCTTGTTTTCGTGTAAATGTGTGTAAAAGTGACACAGATAAAAAAAATAATAATGACTAATGAAAAAGTAAAATGTCAAAGATACTGAAAGGAAAATAAAGATTTATGTGGATGCATGAGAACAAAACAAATACTCATTGCGAGTTTATATTCAGAGGAATGGTTTCGATGTTTTAGGAAAGTACATCGGAAGAGAAAACAATTTAATTTTATATAAATTTTTCTGCAAACTCAAAAAAACATGAGATGAAAGGAAATTATTCCAATCCGATGATGACGGTGTAATGATAACTTTGTAATTAATAGTGTTTAATAATAACAGTAATGATAATAATGAGAATGACTTTAAGGTTGATCGGACGGTGTGAGGTACTTATATATATGTATACATGATAAAATTGCTTATCCAGTGGTGTGTAGCTTCATTCATGCCTGCGGGAATGCGACGCCCGTGTTTCCTCTGAAACACCGCTAGGAGATAATAGCGTGGCTAGTACAGTCAACAGAAAGAGTAAATTCATTCTCTATCCTTGCATTTACCTTCTCAATATCATACAATTTACTATTAGCAAATATAATTTACTTTGCATCAAATCATTTTGTTTGTTTCCTCTTCAAATCGAACTTCACGTCTTTACTCTCTTTGGATTTGTCTTCATCCCATTTATTCAACTTTCAAATTCTATTGGCACCTGTTCGTGTATACATCGCAGATACATAAATGATGAAATGAATGGTCCGAATAGAGATAACCAAAAATAATCTGTACGTATAAAGTTGCAGCGTTGTGCGTGACGGTCCTTCAAAGCTAATCCTACCAACTCGTTCCCGGTGACTTGTGATTCTCCCCGCGCGCGCGAGCTCACTCGAGTCGTCAAAATGTTTTCCGTTTGATCCCCGCCGTCATTTTAGTTTAAAAAAGAGAAAAGAAAAAAAAAATTTATGGATATAAAAATAAGAATAAAAAGATGAGACAAAAAAAAAGCCGTCTATGGGAGTCATATGTGCAGGCACACATTTGAGTTCATTGAGGGCTTTTAACTGTATATATACAGTGAAAACATCTCTCGCCCAAGGGAGACTATAAAAGTCTTGAGAGAGATAGAGTAGAGAGGAAAAACGAGAAGCAAAGAACAAAAAAAAAGAAGAGGGAGACAGTGCGCCGCTTTGTATTATTACACGGCGCTAAAGTCCCAAACATGAAAGCTCGTAAATGCAAGCAGCAATGTGCACCACTCGCTCTTGCACGCTTACGATTTCATCGGGTGCTTTCACCACATGTGTATAGATATGAATATGCACAGACATATATTCACACATGCCCGTATTTTATTATATATTTTGTGTGTGTATTCGACTGCAATGATGGGCGCTTGACGGGCTTTCGTTCATTGCAAAGTACCATACGAAAGACAGAAGAAGAGAAATTGGTGAAAACAAGAAAGAAGTGAAAAAGCACATGCATTTGAATGTATATGTGATGGAACATGTGATCGAAGAGACAGAAACTCTATCCCAGGTGCGGGTTGTATTTATATTTATATCAAGATTTGGAACCCGCATTGTTTTGCTTCAACCGTATCAAACTCTATTGAGAAAGTTTTATAAATTTTACTTGGAAAGAATTAAACAGACATTGAAATGTATTTCTTCTTTTTTATTTTCCAAATTCTCATTCCACAATTCATTTTCCCTGGTGAAAATGAATCATGAAAAGACAGTCTGTGAATTTGATTAAAAAACGGATAAACTTCATTTCTATTCAGAATAATGAGAAAAAGAATGACAATACTTGTTGAGGGCGACTAGAATTTTCACGACGCTCCTGGTGGGCCCAGGGTGGGGCGCGCAAGTAGGGAGAGGCGGGAATTACGGGGAACGTGCGTTTTACCCGAGGACGAACTCTCGTGGCCGTAGTCCGACCACGGTCGTTGATGTATAAACATAGTTTTGTGGTGTGTATAAAAAAAAATAACAATACCCGATTGCTTGAGAAAGAGAAAGAAGTCACTTTTCTCAGAACAAATAAACACCAACATCGGTAAAATTTTTTTAAAAAAATTTTTATAATTCGAAGATGTTGCATTTTGTCGGTTTTTTATTGGAAAAAATTTTTGTTTACATACAAATAATAAATTGTATCAGCACATTATATCAATTCATAAGTGAAGTTGGTAATTAATTTTTTTTCAACACACACACACTCACATGTACTTTCTTTTATACTCGATATCTCATCTATAAATATCGTTTATAACTCGCGCGTCGACGCGACAAAGTGAACACACATTTATATCACACACTCGAACAGGAAGGGAAAACATACGGCTCGTTGATCAAAAGTATGTTGTATATGAGTGATTGATTTCAATGTTCAATTGAAAGTGAATAAATAAATAGTGTTGGAAATTTAATTTGATATCATATGGGAAAAAGAAAAAATTCAAGTGTAATTAACACAAGTGGTGTTCAATACGTCTAACAGGAGTAATTATAACTAAAGTGTCATAGAAGAAAAGTGTGTGTAGAGTTGAAAAGTTTAAAGATCAATAAATGAGGCAATTCATTGATGAAATCGTTGATTAAGCAACGATAGAGAGTATTTTTGTTTGCAATTGAAAATTAAATCAGTCAAAGTGGACGACAGTGACGATAGATTGTACGTCTGTACGCATGAGGGTCCCATGGCTACCGGATTGGTGAAGTGGTGGCGAGCAAGGTTCCTCGCTGGCTACAAGCCCTTTTCCGGTAATAATTTCATTTTTTTTTTTTTTTTTTTTGGAACTCACGCTACCAAGCATGTTCATAATTAATATTTTCATTTCTATCGAATATGGCCTACAAATATTGGGAAGAAAGTCCTGACCAATATTTCATCAAGTTTCCTAATGTCTAACGACTCTACTTCGATTCCACTAAAACATTCATAACATAGGAAACTAAATTGATGGGAATATAACACGAACTTCTCCATTATTCAGTGAAAGTTCTGAGAAAATGTGCAATTGATGATGAGGAAATTGAATTAGAAAAAAACCTGAGATGTATAAGGTTTCCGTTGTTGAATGAGAAATGTAGGGTGGCATAGGAAGTTCATTTCGATTGGCAGAACCAACACTAGGGCGTGTGCTTAACATAGATTTTCACAGCGGTGTTTTGCTTCATCATTGGAGTATGAGCGAACAATTGTGTTCGTCAGTGAACCAGGAATCGATAGAAAAATTTGGTTAACGTAGGACGAATTTAATGAGAAATATCAAAAAAAATTGATAAAACACACAAGCTGACGTGTTCAACGTTAATTCTCACAGCGGAGATATTTTCGTTAGTTATACAAACCATTGAATAACAGTGCAACTGAATTCATGAATTATATTCATACAAGTGTAAATAAGTCGTTTCGAAAATTGAGTTCAAGTCATAGAAATTACTGAAACATTTCACTTTTATCTGTATTGATAAAACCAACACCAGGGCGTGTACTTGGCGCTTGTATTTACGATGAAGCAGCTCCTGTCTGTTACGCAACCATTGTCAAAAAAATCCCATTGATTCAATAGAAAGAAAAACAGACTTCCTACTGTTAATTCGTAAATTTAGTAAGCAACAAAGGAACTGAATAAGAAGGAACGGGATGTTTGAAGTGTAGAATACAATACAACACACGAACACGAACAGAATAAATTAAACATATAGGGTAAATGGATATTTCATTATGGTAATTTAGCTATCCGTTATCAGGAGGAACAGAAAGAAGGAAAAAAACAGATGCTTTTAAGAATTACAAACAAATGTCTACCTAAAAATTCTTCTTCCCACAATATTCAACTCAACTATCTACCGACAATAAAGAAAAAAAATTCATTCATGAATGAATATTCTATTTTTTTATACAAAAAAAATTTATGATCGAGAATTGTGAATGAATAGAGGTGGATTACGAGTATAAACACGAAAGAAAAAGGCAGATGTAAATTCAGAGTACCACTCTCGCTAGAATAAGATATTTTAAATGGAATTAGTGAATCACAGTCACGCACATGATTATATAATATTCCCCATGCACAATTCAATTTGGTTATGAAGGATCACATTACGACCTGGATAGTTTGAAGCTTCAAATATGGAAATGGAATTGTTTATGAGAAAATTATGCACAGTTAAATATTATCTTTCTTCTACCAATAATTAACATCACTGAATTTTCTCATCTTCATTCTACTTTCAGTATATTACAATCACTTTACAGCAATTAAATTACGCAATTATTATTAATTTATTTTCTTTTGTGCCGTTCAACTTCAATTGATTTCAATACTCTTGACCCGCAAATAAATCGATTGGGGTCGTGTGACGTATGTAGCGAGTCGACGCACGCACATTTATACACTACATACAAATTAAAAATATCCATGCACAATATCTACATTCTCTTGGACTCTTCTTTCCAACATTGCAATTTCTCATAAATTCCCCTCAGTCATTCGTCATTTCTTCATGTGTATACTACACGTACACGTTGAAGTTGGGTTCATTCTATACTTTACCGATATCGATTTCGATGAAAGTGGAGTATTGATTGAAACGAGCGGGACGTAAAGAGGGTGATGACGTTGCGTTATGCGTCCGGATAGTCTTTCTCTAGGAATTTTGTCTCACCGATCGCCATCTGGCAATTCTCGCAGGGCGATCCTCCTTTATTCTCTTATTTTCATTCATTTTATCTTATTTTATTTCGTTTTTTTTTTTTTTATTCTCTATCGTCGTCTTCTTCATTCCCTGCGGATGTTTTAGGCAAGAACTCGCCGCTCTTCGTTATGCGCTGTGTGCCGACATTTTATTTTCTCTCCTTTCATTATTATACACACATATATAATCTTTCTTCCTTTCTTGGATCGTTCTTTTCTCTCGTGTCGGCACGCTTCGAAAGCGCGTCTATCGTGCACCGTAATCGCTTTAATTTTTATACGCAGCATCGCGTGGATTCGTCGTAATTAAAGCCAGTGAAGAAGGAAAAGAAGAAATAAATAATGAATTATATAAATATAAAAGCGACTAAGCGAATTCTTCTGTCTTCTCTACCTATCTCATTCTCCGTTTTTTTTCTCTCTTCACATCGTCATACAAACATTGAGGGGTGACTTTATATACAAAGTAATGGCCCTCTTCCTCGATCGTTCGCGCAGTAATTGAGGGGTGAAATAAAGGGGTTGTTCTAAAGAAAGATCCTTTTTGCTTTCTATCGTCTCTTCTTTTGGTTTTTACCCTCTGGTGAATTCATTAGCTTTGGGGTTGCAGTCAAAGGGCGACGACGGCGCTAACCTTCCTGGTATAAACTCACCACTTTTATCTCTGTGTTTACATATATGAATGTTTGAGTATATGTGAATACACGTCTTCATTGTGATCTTTCTCTTTCATTTTTCCAAGCGGTTAAATTGCGAAAAGCCTTTTTATATAAATATCCTCTGGGGTGTGTTGGGTTTTGAATTCTTCCATCTTCACGCCTGATAAACAATCTTTATTACGTAGCAATATTGTGTATATTCATAAATTATGTTACAACAATTTTTGCCCCTTTGATTTCATTCATCTCTGTACACCACCGTCGCTTCATATTCATTTCCATACAAATGAAAAGCTCTTCATTATATCTCACATTGTTTACAGAAGAATGAACGAAGTGTATTCAATTTATATTCTTGAAAATGCGTTTTTTTTTCTTCTGTTATCACATTTCTTCGAGTTATTATTGTTATTATTTTTCTTCTTTTTTCACTTCTTCCGTTGTAACAACCACATGTGTTATTTTATACGTGACATCTCCCCTTTGTTTCAATTCTCCATAAACACACAGTGGCTGCTCGACATTCCCGCTAGTCAATGAACCAAGTGTGTATACTTCCGCAGTTGTGATGTTCTGTTGTGCGTACATACACATAAATTATACAAATCTATAGAAGTATACAGACTGATATAATATCCGTTATCACAAACGGGATGTAACAAATAAGCAATAGCAATGTTTTGCTTTGCATTATTTTGATGAGTTGCTTATCAATTTTATTGATGAATTGAAGAAAAGATTTCCAAAGAATAAATGAAGGCCAATTGATATTGTGGATACAGAGAGGGGAGAAAAAAAATTGACGGAGAGTGGAAAAATCTAATAATAATGAATAAATGGAAAGAGAGAAATAAAAAATATGGAGAAAGAAACCAAAGGGGCGCAACGAAATCCCGTGTCATGACAAACAGAATTGGTCGTAATTAACTGAAATTCTTGGAATAGTGCGGCGACTGGAAGGTGAGCTTCTGGGGTACGCATAACCTCGTGCAAGAGAAGAATCCTCTCCACTGAAAATTCCGGTCCCTTTCAAAATGGTCCGGCAAACAAGCCGACCAGTCGCCGACTGTCGCCACACCTTTTTTTTCCTCTTTCCTCCACTCTTCTTATTCTCATTATTCGTATTTTTATCCGTCTCGCTCTTTTGATATGTACAATATACCATTTTTATTTCTTCCTCACCTTAAGGCCGAGCTCAGTACACACATTTGGATTTGGTTTCGTTTCCACCATAAATCCCCCAAGGGTCGTTTTCGGCATGTAACAAAAAGCCCCCAATGCGAGCGATCTCTAACGAGGAAAACTTCCCTCATAATGGCTGTCAGTCCCCCTCGATTATTTTTTTTTCTTCCTCTTACTCCATCTCACTCCAACGCACTCATCAGTTCCACTTCCTCCGCCTATTTCTGCTGTATGAATATACGTCTACACGTAGACTCTCGATGGTTCGATCAGACGGTGCATTGTCCGCCGCAGGCTCTTCCAGTGCTCTTTTGCTCGATTGGAAATGCCGTCCCGACGGAAAAGAGAAAATAGAAAGATGTAGGGGGGACAAAAGGGAGGAAAAAAAAGGATCATGGGTAGAGATAGTGAAAAGCGACGCTGTGTGTGGCTCGTTCAAGCGGATCGTTCGAGAAAAAGATAGGGAGACATATCAGAGAGGAAAAATGAAAAGTTTTTTAAAATAGTTTCATCATTAAACGGGACATTTGATGGAAGTTTTAATCTTTGACATAGTCGTCGAAAAATCTTATTCGCCTCAGTGAATAATTTTGCAATTGGCAATTTTATTTTACACATGGCATTGTTTACGATTGTTGACTTCATAACTGCACATTAGGGTACTAAAAATTCGTCTGCTCATATGTTAATGATCAAATTTGGATGTCAAAAAACGTTGACGAATTTATTTTGAAACTCCTCGATACCTCCAAACTGTTATAAAATAATTTGTTCAACTAACTTATGTTATCAGCAGCGACAATCGTAGATTGTGAGATGGAGATCGTGTGTTCATATGTATAACGAGTAATCAACATACTGAATTAGCCTTCCAGCATGTGGATGTGTTGGAATTGACAAGCTCAAACACGATATCCAAGTTGTCATATTAGGTCAATGATGTTTTCTTATGCCACCATACGTTCATATCTGTATAACCACGTGGAAACGAATCAATTCACACAACCGACTGTTTAAAATTATTCTACTCAATCAAACCCAAATTGTTCTTCGTAGTCTCAACCTCATGCTGATCCTGAAGTTTCTATTTTTCTTTTTATTCAATAACTCAATGTAGTTGAAAATTTTGTATCAATAATTCAAACACTGATACTGCGTCATTGACAATGCGAGAATTACACAGATATCGATATAAAGTTATTTATAATTCCATTCCATGAGTAGATGCGGTCAAAAAACTGGTTTAACATGCGACACGATATAAATAAATGAATCAAGATTGTGTGAAAAGTACTGTGAAAACACGAAATATATGAGAACAATCTTGAAAATCTATCACTGAGGTGCTGCAATATAATTGAATAACAGTGATAAAGTTCAGTTTATTGTAAAGAAGGTGATCTACATCTAGATATGTCAACTACATGACCAATTAATTACACAGCATTATTCATTCTCTAAGATTTATGTCATCAAATCAACCGAAACATAACCACAGTGATCCTGAATAATTCCCCATTCATCAGTATAAAATTAATTATCAACAACAAAATATTAATTCAGCTCATTTCATCAGTCGCTCTTCAGATATACACTTTCACATACAGCCCTGCGAAAAAAAAAAAACCTACTCAAACACTATCACTTCATTTTCCGCTATACCATAGCTACCGTATCCATAACTTACTATTTCTGTGTCAATTAATTTCCACAGTCAATTAATCAAAGCCTTCGCCTTTTTTTTTCATTTCACGCCTGCTCGCGCAGACTGTGTTGAAGATTAATCGATTTTTATCCTCTCGAGTTCACCGCATTTATGAATAAATAAAAAATGTCGCGTAGTGCAGAAGAAACAAAAAGAAAAAGAGGCAAAAAAAGAACAGAGTGAATATATAGGCGATATATGATGGCGATGAAGAGTACGTGAAAGAGAAAGAGTGAGAGGATGAATATGAGAGAATGGAACGGAATAAGTGAGAGATGATGAAGGTTGAAGAGCGAGTGTAAAGGAGAGAAGTGAAGAGAAAGAACCAATGAAAAGAAAAAAAATGAAATAAAGAAGATAGACAGTACACGGGTACGTGGTAAAGGCGGACTCTGAGGCGAAGTGGAATAAGAAGGAAAAGAGAGGCGTTTGGTCGGGGTCTCTCTTCCTGGAAGCCAACAATAATAGCGGCCCCGAGAAGAGAAGAGTGTTGCCTTCGGTTGACGACCGTTGGTTGGTGCCTTTTGCTTCTTGGAAAATACCTAGGATCGTTCGTTTCACGATGTTAAATTTCTTCAGATCCATCATCAAATTGTTAAACGATACACACATACATTTATTCATTACTGTCATCATTATTATCATCACTGCTATTTCTAATGTTTTTCTAACATTGCACCAACTGCACATAAGAGTGATTGGTTTCAAGAAATCATTTTTCACACTGTAACACAAAACAATTACATGTCAGTCATAGTTTGAAAAAGAAGACTCATTTACACCAGCAATCTATAGAATATTCCCTTCCAATGTATTTTTATGTCACAATGTTAATTATTGAATTGAAATATGTTCAATATAAACAATGCAGTGATTGTTCCACTGCGATTCAGATTGAAATGTAATAAAATCAATAAAACCATCATTGCAGTTCGTACGATCTTGTGCTCTATGGATAACTTCATTGTCCTGCGTATCTCTATTGGCGAAATAAACAAGGAAAGAAAGTAAAAAAATAAGAATTGCCGAGAAAAATAAAATACGTAACTTGCGTTATGTAGAGTCGCGATGTTTTGCCTTGAACCACTTGTATTGTTGTGGCTTATATAACATGACCGAACACGTCTATTCTATACGACCTGAGCGAGTTCATCGTCGCCTTTGTATATCATTCTGAAATGTGTTCCTCTATACATACTAATACACAAATATATACACTTATTGTCTTTATATATAGATATGTATGTATGTAATGTATATAAGTGGATGCACTTCCTCGTATATATTGCTTTTGTCCGTTAGAATTTATTTCTCTGGAAAACACGAAACAACTTACGAGCATTATATCTCTTGCGAGATGGAACGTGCTCGTGTTTTCTGTTGGCCACTCTCCGGGTGAACCTCTGTGGTCTCTCTCATCTCTTCATCTCTCTCTTTCACTATATCTATCTCATATTGGTATCCCGCTGCGTTACTCGTCTGACTCTCTAGAATTTCTTCTCGACGTTTACTGTGTACATATATATATATATATATATACA